>JAQPZY010000887.1:37500-337500 GCA_029931535.1 Margaritifera margaritifera
ATAATAAGGTATGCAGTTCCCACGATAACACATTTTGGATACATTTCATTTTGGTGTGGATGTCATCCAGTAAAAAAAAAATCACCTTTTACAATCAACCCACGACGCAACTGTATATCGTTTGTCTGTTCCTCTTGTACCCTGATAGATTTTAAGGGTTCAAGGACGACAAAAAAATCTTTCAAAATTCACGATGGGAAAAACTGAAGTAGTTTACTGGCATAGCAGCGATGTGTAACAAAGGTAATGTGTGTATATTTCATAAGGGAATTCACAAGGATGGCGAACACAATCTAACAGAATTCTCCTAAATAAGTCTGAGTTTTGTTCCATCCAAAACGGGGTCTTGAAAATTTCGGACCACTCGTGGAAAAAAAACCTATGCTCTTATCTTCCAGCATGGATTAAAGCATATTTCACATAATTCAAAGCATAAGCATGAAAAGAAAATTGTTTCTGCTTGCGATGGACTGTTTGATTTGGGCCCCTAATCTCTTTATTTTCTGTTCAGATGGTGAGAATAAATCTTGGTCAGATTTGTTGTTGGTGGGAGTTGCATACCTTGTCTCTCTTTAATCGTAAACCCACGTGTGATTCATTCCGTTACCACTCCATTGTAACGGAATCGATCACACGTGGGTTTCCGACGATGTCTTTATACTATATAATATCATAAATATAAATAAACATGTTACCAGTGCCTGTGAATCCATTCCTAGAAATCTATAACGATTATGAGAGAGGTGTGGTAGTTCACGCAATTCATTAGTACGTACCATTTCAAACAATACTTTAGTAATTCTTATGTTTCTTCAGAACATACAAACAATGATTAGTTCCTCCTTTCTTTTTATTGCTGCATAACTAATAATTATATAAAGGACTGACGTTATTCCTTGAAGCCTAAAAGAGCGTAAATATGATAACGTCTCATGTTTTGTCGACGTTTGGACAACCACCACCACCACCATGATCGTAAAAATAATAATAATACTAATAATAATAATAATAATAATAATTATTATTATTATTATTATTATTATTATTATTATTATTATTATACATTGTTTCCTTATGCAATATATATATATATATATATATATATATATATATATATATATATATATATATATATATATATATGTATGTATATATGTAATCATGGACACGATGTGCTATTTCAAACTGAAGGAGTTGTGACGGATAATGGAGCAAGATTGGATGGATGTGATATTTTGTCATAAAAGAATCTTTTTGGTTTGGTTTTTTGGGGGTTTAACGCCATTTTTCAGCACATGATAGGCTATGCATGGCGGCCAGTATATTTGGTAGAGAAAGAACCCGGGAAGCTACTGGCAAGCTTTCTCACATATCTACGTTGGTCGAGCCGAGATTCGACTCACGCAAGTTGTTGTATGTGGTTATTGGGCCTCAAATGATAATTATATAGGCGCCCATAGTTTAACATGCGGGAGACTGTATGGCCTCAAACAAGTAATCCTATGTTAAAATAGTCTATAGAATGAACACTGAGGGTAAATGGTAACATTGTTAGTAGTAGCTAACCTCAATTTATGAGGACGTACGGGAAATTCTATGTTAAATTTGTTCATAGGTTTAACATTGCTGGGTACATGGTAACATTGTTTGAAGTGGTTGACCTCAATTTCTGGTTACGTACGAAAAATCCTATCTTAAATTTGTCCATAGGTTTAACATGGGGACGGTATTATAGTCTCAAAGTTTATAGTCTCAAAGGGTCGAAAGTTTATAGCCTCAAACGGGAAATTTACATTACGTCGTAGGTTTGAGGCCATAATGACGCCACATGTAAAACTATGGGTCTATGAATTTATAGCCTCAAACGGTGTTATGGTCTCAAACAGGAATGCTAATGTTAAAATGTTTAGATACAATCTAACACACCACATATACTATCCAGCAGTCGCGTTTTGATTACAATCCAAACACACCCTACAATCCAGCACCCTCTTTTTGATTACAATCCAAACATACACCCCCTACACTCCAACAAAAAGTGTAGGAGTGTTTACACACACTCTATACTTACGTATTATCACATAAGGGTGGGAGTGTTTATACACATGCTATACACTCACACAAACATACTATACAATGACACACAGGTAGGCACGGGTAGGAGTGTTTATAGTGGGTAGGAGTCTTAGTAACGTAAGACTAGAGCTCCAATCATTTAGTACAGGGTCATATTTAGGGGTGAAATGATTCATCTATATATTGATGCATCGATACTTTTGCCATAACGATACACGTATCGATACAAGAGGTGAAGAATGGATACAAAACGATACTTACCTTTAGAAGTTATTTGAATCTTCAGCAGTCATGAATAATTTAATCGTTTGCTTTTTTATTCTTTAAACAGAGAATTTATCTAAGACGGCCGTCGCAGGCACAGGCACTAATGTTTGTCAGTAAAAAATGGAAAAAAAAACTTGAAAACAAGACTCACCATTTACAAATTAACACAAGATTATGTGGTTCGAAATATGTCTCCCCCCCCCCCTTTCGCCGATTACATGCTAATTATTTTATCCCATCAGCATGTTCAGCCACTGATAATATATATCAACGTAAAGGAGACTTTCCATATTTGTTCCAAATGTATGATTGAAGTACTTTTTTTACTGATCGTTAATAACCACTTTTATGCGAAGATTCTCCTTTTGCTTCGTATCTTGTCTATATGGATCGAATTTAAAGGCTACACTTCCGGTGTGTCACTCAGTGAAAAATGTTGCATTACATTCAGATTGGTGGTTATTGTTTGTTGCAGTGCAGGGTAAACAATAACTACCAATCAGAACTGACTGTAGCTTATTTACTGCGTGACACACCAGAAGTATTGGCATCCAAACTCGATCCAGGTAGATACAAAACAACAGAGAAACTTCGTTCAAAATTTTTATTAAATGATCTGTAAATTACTAAAGTCGTACACGGAGAACAAGTTTGGACTGTTTCCTTTTACGTTGATACAGGTAATCAGTGACTAAACGTGCCAACAGGATAAATAAAATTAGCACAGTATCAGCAAGGAGGCAGATTTCAAACCGTGCAGGTTTTGTCACATTGTGTTAATTTGTTAATTTTGTATAGAAGGGGAGTGGACATTGTCAGTAGTTTTCCCTTTCACTAACAGTAACGAGTGCCTGTGGCCGCGGCAGTTGTTTTACATCTGCAGGAAGTGCAATGTGATAGATTTTAGTTGTTAGTCATCTCCACTCCCACACCTGGACTTGCTCTAGATAAGATTTTCCTTGCAGGTGGATATTGCACTATTTCTTCTGTTTTGAAGATAACACCGTCACGTCTTCATATTTAAGTGAAGACATGAAATTGATAATAAGATGTTTTAAATGCATTCATGCAGTGCAAAACAAAGGGTGTAGTTACCAAGATGAGTCCTGGATCCGATCAAGTGGCATAGCCTCCAATGGCCTAAATGATTGAATTAAAATCATTAACAACTAATAAGTAGTCTCTTAGGATGTACTTTTTTTTTTTTATCTTGTCAAGGATGAAAATGGCATATGAAAAGATACTACGTCTGTCTGTAATCTGCATACTAGAAATACAACCAATATGTTAACATATATAAAACAGCACAACCCTACCACTGACAGACCTTCTAAAGATGAAAAGACCATCAAGTTGATATGTGTATCGATAATGTATCGTATCGTAGGCTGTGTATCGTTAATCGTATCGATACGCGGTACAAGTGTATCGTTTCACCCATAGCCATTCTGCCATCGATGCACAGTACGTTTCTGAGCTCAAGAAAACAAAAAATAACCCTAACATTCACAAAACCACATTTCTATTGACCTTTATCCTGAATCGTGGACTATTTTGACCTTCTACTACGAGCATAGTGCACAGAAAGTAGCATCACTTGAATATTTTTTCACAATACTAAAGATAAACATTAATTTTAACACATTTACGTACTAAAAGCGAGTAATGGCTAAAGTTTGCTGTCCCTCGCACAGGTCGTTTCTTGCTAATTGACCTAGCCACATGAATAGCATCTTTATCTACCATGAGCATAGTCCACACAATGAAATATTGTCAAATGAACGCAATAAAATAAATTTTCTAAACCTATGGTTTGGTTCAAACAGACAGAAGTATCCCCTTTTTATGCGTTTCTTCAGACAAGGTGGCTACAGACCATTCAAACATTATTATTATTACTATTATTATTATTTCATGATGAGAGCGAGTGGGATTTTGAGAGAGAAAGAGAGAATTAACATTACGCCATAGGGAGAGACAAAGCATTAACATTACACGAGAGAGAGAGAGAGAGAGAGAGAGAGAGAGAGAGAGAGAGAGAGAGAGAGAGAGAGAGAGAGAGAGACGTAGGGGATGGTGAAAGACAGAACAGTAGGACACCATTTTTACTATTATTTTCTATTATTTTGCGGCATTATACAACATTAAGAAATTAACATTAGGTTACCCTTTTTATGAGCTTCTGAAGACAAGGGTAAATTCTATGTCAGAAATATTCATTGGCAATTTTTTTTTTCATTCATCAGTTTAAAAAAATGAGTGTTACATTTATTGTCGAAAAACTGCAGTAACATTTGGTGGCTGCCCCAAATTTAAGATATGTCATTTTTTGCGGCACACGCCTGGAGACTATTACAAACAACGTTACAAAATTCCCTAAACCATAGATAACATTAGAAATCCTGCCTATATCTATCGGCAGTTTGAAATCAACTGACAAAAAAAAAAAGGTCATACATTGGTAGAGTTTTACTTAGCCAATAAGAATCGTCTATCTGACCTATTTTTTTCTCCCCCGATTCAAGAAATGCAGTGCAAACCATTACCTATGTATTGTCAAACTAAAGATTTCTTGTAATGTAACATTTTATTCGCCACGCTAAATACTGAACTGTAACATTATTGTTTCGCGTTTTGAAACGGACCAAATCTTTGTCACTTAGTCATTTTCACATACACACATAGGTAGAGAGAGAAGGGCTACAATATTTAGTGGCCGTTTTTTCAAACTCGTGAATTTGGGGGCTTGTATGAAGTTAAGATTTCTGGTAAAGTTGCAAGTGTGTGTGTTTTGGAAAACGGTAAACATCGGATAGACATTATTCTCGTGACACATTGCAGTGCCCAAAATAGGTCTACCCATACACAAAGCTAAGATATCTGACATGCGCAAGCACAACTAAACTCAAGATTTTATATAATCCATGAAATTTACCAATGAAGAAAAATCGTTCTAAAATTTTTTACGGATGCAAGGTTTTGAAAAAAGTACAGAACTAAAGTAACATTTCACGTATTGATTGTCACTACTACCAGATTTTTTGAGAGGTATCTTAAAACGGGAACAGATACCATTATGATTTAAATCTAAATCATTTTATAAGAAACATAAGTGTGTGTGCGTGTGTTTGTGAAACAGAGAGATAATTGACATTACGACGGAGAGAGAGATAGAGTATTTTATTCCTACGTCTAAAATTATAAAGGCATTTACGTTTTTATGGTATATTTTCCTTATGAAATTTTAAAAACACATCCCATTTGAAAAATCACATCAATAGGAAAAATTCACCCTTTTTTTTTTTGTAAAATATCACAAGATTGAATTGGAGACATAGACTACTAAAATCCTTCTTTCGAAAACGTCGATGTAAAATTCTCACAAAATATTTCATCCAAACATTCTGTAATGTATTTTGACCTAAGGCTGACACAATTTCCATTGATCACAAACTGTACGATAGGTTGTACGGTAATGTTTTTTGTAAAGCGACTAGCGGTCAGGCGCAGAAATACACGTCTAATTTTCTCATTGTGTGAATAGCAAATGAAACCGGTTGGAAGCTAACGCGGTAGGAAATATTTGTGAGCCAATGAAATTACTTATAATGAGTGACGAAGGGTTTTGTTTTTGATTTTGAGACAGGCTGTGAGGCAAAATAATGCCTATGATCTGGTTTTTTAGAATTGCAGTGCAGACAGACTAGAGTAGACATATTGTGAATTTGCAATCATATTAAGAATTCGTGTACTGTAACATTTTTCTCGCCACGCTAAATATTGAACTGTAACATTATTGATTCTCGTTTTGAAACTGACAACATTTTTTGTAACTTAGTCATTTTGACACACACACACACGTGTGTGTGTGTGTGTGCGTGTGTGCGTGTGTGTAGAGAGAGAAGACTACAATATTTAGTGGCCGTTTTTTCAAACTCGTGAATTTGGGGGCTTGTATGAAGTTAAGATTTCTGGTAAAGTTGCAAGTGTATGTGTTTTGGAAAACGGTAAACATCGAATAAACATTTTTATCGTGACACATTTAAAGTTGATAGTCTGTGGAAGTTTCAAAACTAAAGTCACATAGCTTTCTATTGCTCGTAGACATTTCGACTTTGGCAAATTTTAAGTATTGCAAACCATTCTCACAATCAGAGGTATAGACAGGGGTGTGACAGTTCTTGTTTGGATAAATCCAGTAAACTTTGTAACACCCCTGTTCTCTCTTGTAATTTGGTCTTAGGTGAAGCCACTTTGTATCTGCAGCAGTAGTGACAAAAGCAGCAGAAGATGTCGCTGTCGGAGAAGAAGAAGTTCCTTTAGAAATGGGTTTTCATTTTTGCATCAAATGGGGAAACACGGGTCTTTAATCAGGTTTGGTAGGCATCATCATGAAAGGCGAAGAAGAAGTGGCAGGAGTAGACACTGTCACCGAGTGACTTGGTTTTCTTGAGTACGTGCGCGTTCTGTCAGAAATACCTCTCTTTCTGGCAGGAGATTTTTTTTTTCTTGGGACTTTTCTTCGTGTGGCTTTCTTTTTCTTGTGTGAACTTTCTGTTTTTGATGTGTTGCCGTCTTTTTGGGTTTTTTGTCTTTGTTTTAACTTCGGCATTAAGATCCCATTTCAAAAGTAAACTAATAATGACACCTCCTAAAGAGCCACTTCCACCATGTATAAAAATGACTTGTTTTTTGGTTTGTGTATGGATTCTTGGATCTGCCAGTTATGACAACGCTGCTTTATGTTTTTCAAAAAAGCGTTTGGTTTGATGGGGTATGTGAATAATCCATTGAAGTTATTGACTTACTGTCAAAGTAAACCATCGTAAGGCTTCTTTGAGACTGGCTTCTAACAAATGTGCACGGACATGCATGTGGATTTTTTTGCGACATGGTATACAGTGCACGAATCAATTTGGCAGGAGGATGAGATTGAAATGAGGTCATGTTGAATACTGTTTGAAAGAAAAGAAGTGTAGAATGTTTTTATAGTTGTTTTCTTCAGATAGACGCCAAAGGGGACGTGTAAATGACAGGACCTCCTTCTTGGCACCAATGGTGAAACAAATTGGTACGAAATTCCAAATAAACGAGAGTGGTCTGTTTTAAATAGAAGAGTACTTACGCATGAGGTGTTTGAGTGACATCGTCGTACGCATAATTCAGCCAAGGTGTTCCTAACTGTTTGGCTGACACTTGCACTTGAGAGATTTATCTCTTGGACTTTTAAACAATACCACATAATGGGCATTGAGACTGATGGTACGATATGCTTTTTATTTGTTTAAACCCATTTTGAGTAATGTAGATACTACTGGCATTAAATTGATGTCCTTTTCGTGTAAATCAAAGTTTAATTTCTTCTTCGCCTTCTCCTGACATGCAATCGAAGATGACAAGATGTGTTTGACTAAAGTCAGATACAATCCCATCGTCGTCGCGAGGAATGCCTGCTACAAACGAAATAGATTCTCCTTGACTTTTATTGGAGTAATGTGTAAGGCGATTGCCACTCTTTGTAACACCACACGATACGTTGAGGTGGACGATCAAACAACTGTTCAATCAAACGTTTGACAAATTCGGTTTTGCCCGAACCGCTTGATCCAGCAATCAACATGTTAAAGGGATGGCGAAGATACAAGGCCTCCCAACTTTGACGATTTAACTTTTCTTCAATCCCTTTGAGAACAGAGGAGGAGGAGGAGGAGGAGGAGGATGCAGCCATAACCGTGGTGTTGAGGATTCTGAGATGACCTTCAACGACACAAGACATTTTATACACATAGTGTAACCAATGTACATTTTAAAAAAGTACAGTTCATGCTACAAGAAATGTACATATTAAAAAGCCCATAATTCATCGTGTAGCCTATTCACATTAAAAACAAACACAAACTCATGCTACAACATATTGACATGTCATAAAACACAAACTCATGCTACAACATAGTGACATGTCATAAAACACAAACTCATGCTACAACATAGTGACATGTCATAAAATACAAACTCATGCTACAACATATTGACATGTCATAAAACACAGCCCATGGTTTCCTTCTTTCATGCTGCAACCAATTCATATTTTTGAAAAATACAGTTTATGGTGCAACATATTGTCATGTCAAAAAAGGAAAAGTTCATATACACCATATTCATATTTCATAAAACACAGTTCATGGTACGAGAAATGTACATTTTTAAAAGTTCATCCTATACCTATTCACCTTTGAAAAAACACTATTGATGTACAACATATTTACATTTCATAAAAACAAAAAAAAACAAAAATCATGCTTTTCTTTTATGGTGCAATCAATGTCCATTAAAAAAGGCACAAAGTTCATGTTTTTCTTTCTTTGTCTTACTTTCATCCATTATACACAATGTTTTTGGCCTGGCCAGCTACCTCTTGTGTTCAAGCGTCGAATCCAAGACGTTTCCGGTCACGTACATCCTTCCACTTGTAAATCTATTGCTGTATCCAACATGCCTCATACACACTTTTTGGTAAGCATGAAGAGTAGATCGTGCAACGGTTGTCTTCTTCACTTGAAGGTGAAACGTGTGTCATGTGAATAGTCGCTTTTCCATCGGTGATGTCAAACTCTTCTCTCATTGGTTGAGCGTCTTGAATTCTGTCCAAGAGTTTGGAAGAAGTTAATTCTGCAGGTGTACTAAACCCGATTTCAAACTGCTGTAAGTCATCGATAGACTCAAACGATCTTGATCTTTATCTTGGCACTTTCGTTTCAGTTCCTCTAACATGAGTCAAAAAAGTCCGTATGAAACCTGCTGCTTACTCTGCTCGATCCTCAGACGCGAAGTCTTTAAATTTCACTGTGCACGTATAAGCGGTGGTTCTAAATTTTCTGGAACTCACTTTGTGAGTGATTTGGATGTGAAAATAATCTTTAGGGACTGCTGAATCATTTTCTTTCGTCGACGAACTTAGCTCTGACGGTATTGTGAGGAAGAGGTAGATGGTGTTGGATATGGGTCTTTTTTTCTGTGAAATTCATCTTTCTAGGTCGGCGTTTGCATTCGCAATGAAGTGTTTGTCTTTGAACTCCCCTTTTTCGTATTGAAGCTCAGCGTGTGCGTCCGGTAAAGTGTTGTGATCTGGAAGTCGCACTCATTTCTGGTACACAATTTGATAGATTTTTCTAAAGGTCGACTGATGATTTGGTGATTTTGTAAACGTACAGTTTTGTGTTGATCCAATGTTTTCACGCGAAAGTCTTGATTTTCTCCGGACTGTAAAGCTTCTTTCAAGACATTAAAGTTCACCACTTGACTCGATTGATAGTTCAGTGTCAGCCCTTTGACTTTACATTTGGTATGAATTTCTCCCTGTCGGTCTTTGTATTGATATCCGTAATTGTTGGGGCGATCGCTAGCAAATCTGACAACAGTATCTTCCGGGTGCTCGTCCGTCCATGCACCTATACCGTCCCCTAAGATTGTTGGGTTTGCTATCTCGACGATGGATGTACATACAAATGTCGGTGTCAAAGTACAGGATTTGATCTCCTAAAAGTTCCAAGGCATCATGCAAGTTTAAACAGTCATTGGCTGTCACGTATGCTGCAATGATGACATTGCCAAACGCGTCAGAGAGTGGGTGCAAACTCTGTGGTTTCTTCTTAATTCACCAAGATCAAATCGTCGCGAATGATTTCCAATTGTTTCATCAGTTTTCCTTTGTTGTCCACCAGTTGAAACGGCTTGGATCTGCCAAGCATTCCATCTTGGGCAATATCGGACGCTGTGCCAACATAAACAATTTAACATGACTTTAGCAAACGATCATCTTCCTTCGGTACCGTTCTTTGAATGTATCTTTGTCTTCCGGCGTCAGACACAAAGATGGATAGCCACTAGCTTCTTGTTTCAGTTTGAGAAATTCATTAACGTATTCTGAAAAAAATTCTGGACTAGAGTCGTCGTCCTTACGGTATTGTTCTGGGGTAGGAAAGTGCCGAATTTCGTATACTTTTAACAAGCGGTATCCACAATCCAGAGCATGAAACAATTCGATACTCACCCACGTTCATGTCAAAGCGCGTTCTTCATCCTTGTGGCCACAGGGTTGGTCTTGATTACATGTTTCAGCACACGTACGGCATAAAGGAAACATCAGTTTTCCTTGGCAATGATGTGGTAAGACAGCATGGTACAAGTGGGTTGGAGGTAAAACTTTGCATTTTTGATCAATCCTTCGTATTGACGAATGTATTCCACGTCAGTGTGTTCTGTCAACAGTTCAGGGTGATGGTTAGGGAATCGAGCATATTTGCACACGCAAGGATACAAAGAACACACGTCAATGTATTTTATTTCAGCAAACGTGTCACATTGGTTCGTCCTCCAAACAAGCTGTCGCGTGGATTCAAAGGTTCGATCTCTACCACGTTTTAACTTTCGGCAATGCGTCTAAATTTGGGATCAGTTTTGAAACGTCAATCGTAATTGTGCTTCCACATTTCTACCACTTGGTATCCTTGTCTTTCTAACCTCAGGCGTCGTTGGTATGTTTGCTCGTACAACTCTTCCATGGTGAACTCTGAGAAAGGACTTTTCAGGTTTCGTTGAGGAAAAACATGTACAGCATCCGTAAAATAAACATCCCTGTAATTTGTAGACGATCTGGGGTTTTTCTAAATCCCAACCATCCACAGAAAGACTTCCAATTTTCTTTCTTCAAACCGTTTCTAGCATGTTTTATCATTTGTGTTCACTTTCACGCAAATAATGGAGTAAACGCAAAGCTTTGGCGGAATATCAACGGCTGACCGCGAGGTAAGATTGAGGGGGTATGATGGCTAGTTTGTTCTCAGGCATGAATTTCTTTTGGTAAACTAATCCACACGCTTTGGCAATTGTACAAGCTTCCTTCAAAGGATCAATACCTCCGCGATCCAGAAATAATTCTCGAAATTTTCCACAGCAACGGCTTAAAATATCCAAATCTGATCGGCAATATTTAATCATTTCGTCTTGAATGTCAAAAGGGTTTGAAGAGTGAATTTGGTACCAAGCGTAGAATGTTTTTCTTAGTTCTGTGTGCATACAATCCGGGTCGTAATAGTGAATGTCAGACAAATGCGGGAACAAAGCGTGTTGACTAGCATCGATATTGAAAAAGTGTGGAAAATACCCTTTGACCGTTTCTGTCATTCCAAACGTTTAAGGCATTCTACTCAAAGGCATGGTCAAATCACTCATCAAATCTCTAAACTGTACTTGGCCCACTTTCATGTAGATGAGTTTTGCTCCGTTCATGGTAACTGTGGGACATTCGATACCTTGTTGTGAGTAATATTTCAAAAGAAATTGACCATTGTATGCTGAGAAACTGTGAGCCATGACTGTAGCATATCGATGGCAGTCCCCGTAACGCTGGATGTCCTCTTCGCTCCAACTGACATTGGTGGGGTCTAAAATCCATTCCACTAAATCGAGAAGAGTGCGGGGTCCTCGAAATTTTTTTTTCACGTTCTCCTGGAATCTTACTACCATTGGGACAATGAAAAACTATACACAAGCACGATGAGCTACGCAGAACTTAGAGATGTGAATGACAGTCTGTTGCGTACATTCAAAGTAAGAAAAGATAAAATCCACATTTGTCTTGTTCTTCTTCTGCTGCTGATCACCCTTTAATTCTTTCTCCAGTTCGTTGTCATATTTTTGCATGTAACATTGATGTTCAAAGTCCACAATTTGGTCACAAAAACGGCATCTTTTCTTTCCGGCACAAAAGTGTCTCTTGGCGTTGTTGGTTCGAATCAGCTGTCCACACGTGTAGCACAATCTCAATAAGTCACAAGCACTATTCTGCTAGTGAACTTGTTTCATGCGATGTTGTTCGTAACAAGTGGGGCTGACAAATGTTCGCTTGCAAGAAGAACGATGAATGTGTTCTTTTCCTTCAGGAATGCATGGTTTGGACGCTAAACAGCCCCGACATCTCACTCCGCAATGAATGTGTTGCTCCCGATTGGCAAATCCTTAGTCACATTTCTCACAATAGTATCCGTTTCCAAGAAATCCTGTGATACTGGTGATGGTATCAAAATGCTCTTGATGATGATACAGATGAATGTATTTTCCGTCTGGGAAATTGGGTCATCGAAACACGAGAGCTCCACGAACCACTTGAAGGTATACTTTCAACGTATAACGAGGAGCCAACTCGTCTTGAAGTTTTTGCATTTCAGGAATGCCACACACGGTCTCTTTGGAAATGCCTGCTTGCTGTAAAAGAAGTTCTGTTTCTCTCCGTTGTTTGGCTCTGTACGATTGTGGAATGCTTTTCCATGCTTTTTTTTCCATTCTGCGGTCTCATTCTTCTCGGCATACGTTCGCCCCACGACGATGGCCCGGGCTAAGCACATCTGGTCTTGTGAGTGTTAATTTGGACGTTTCTGCGCTTGGTACTGCGAATGTCGTCGAATAAGAACACTTTTCTGCGTGGTTCACTACCTGTAGGCGGTGAAACGTGGGTCATGTGAAGAGTAGCTTTTCCATCGGTCATGTTAAATTCGTAATTGGATTGTTGAACGTGTTGATTATATCGATGACTTTGGACGTTGTTAATTCTGCTGGTGTACTAAACTCGATCCAGACAGGAGACATCAAACTGTCGTGATGAATGGAGAGTCTCAAACGATCGTCCTCTTTAGGTTGGCTTTGTCATTTCAATGTGTCTAACAAGGAATCCCACAAATCTGTAGCAAAACCTCATGCTTTCTCGGGTGGCACTTCAGACTTGAACTCTTTACATTCACCGTGTAGGTGTAAGCCGTGGTTCTAAATTGTCTAGAAGTCAGTTTTTGCGTCTCTCGAATGTAAAAATAATCTTCTGGAGCTACTCAACGAGTTTCTTTCTTTCTTTTCTTTTTTTTTTTTTTTTTTTTTTTTTGGTAGCTCTCTGGACTCTTTTGGTCTTGTGACAGAGGAGGTAGAAGATGTTGGTTCAGGCTCACTCATGTCCTCTTCGAAATCACTGTCATGCACTTGGACTAACACCTCAGTTAGCATATGTGGCGACACCGAAAGTCGTCGTTGTCGTCTCTTTGTTTCTTCTGTTTTTTCGTTGGAATAGTATGATCGTTTCATCTTGATTTTTGATTCAGACATTGATTTAATTCCGTTAGTTCTCTCTATATATACCCCTGTCTCTGCCTCTATTTGTGATAATGGTTTGCTATACTAAAAATTTGCAAAAGTCGAAATGTCTACAAGCAATAGAAAGCTAATAGACTTTAGTTTTGAAACTTGCACAGACTCTCAACTTTACATGTGACACGACAAAATTGTCTATCCGATGTTTACCGTTATCCAAATCACACACTTGCAATTTTACCAGAAATCTTAACTTCATACAAGCCCCCAAATTTGAAAAAACTGCCACTAAATATTGTAGCCCTTCACTCTCTACCTATGTGTATGTGTGTGTGTGTTAAAATGACTAAGTGTCAAAAAATATTGTCAGTTTCAAAACGCGAACCAGTAATGTTACAGTTCAATATTTAGAGTGGTGAGAAAAATGTTACAGTACACGAATTCTTAACATGATTGCAAATTTACTATACAGATCTAGTCTGTCTACACTGCATTCGTAAAAAGCCAGATCATAAGCTTTATTTTGCTACACATACTGTCTCAAAATCTAAAACAAAACACTTCGTCACTCATTAAAAGTTTTTAGTTGCTATTCACAGTGAGAAAGTTAGACGTGTTTTTCTGCGCCTGACCGCTAGTCGCTTTACAAAACAAAATACTAACGCACAACCTATCGTACAATTTGTGATCAATGGAAATTGTATCAGGCTTAGGTCAAAATACATCACTGAATGTTTGAATGTAATATTTTGTGATAACTTTACATGAACGTTTTCGAAAGATCGATATTAGTAGACTATATCTCCATATTCAGTCTTTTGATATTTTACAAAAGAAGGTAGATTTTTCCTATCGATGTGATTTTTTAAAATGGGATGTGGGATGTGTGTTTTTGAATTTCATCAGGAAAATATACCATAAAAAACTTAAGTGTCTTGATATTTTTAAAAGTAGGAATAAAATGTTCTCTCTCTCTCTCTCTCTCTCTCTCTCTCTCTCTCTCTCTCTCTCTCTCTCTCCGTCGTAATGTCAACTCTCTGTCTCTCTGTTTCACAAACAGACACACGCACACACACTTAAGTTTCTTATAAAATGATTTAGATTTAAATGATAATGGTATCTGTTCCCGTGTTAAGATACCTCTCAAACAATCTGGCAGTAGTCACAATGATTACGTGAAATGTTAATTTAGTTTTGTAATTTTTTCAAAAACTTGCACCCCTAAAAAATTGTAGAACGAATTTTCTTCAGTGGGCAAATTTCATGGATTATATAAAATTTTGAGTTTAGTTGTGCTTGTGCATGTCAGATATCTTAGCTTTGTGTATGGGGTAGTCCTATCAATATTTAACGTGCCGTTAGAAATGTTACAGTACAAGAAATATTGACAGTACATATGAATGGCTTGCACTGCATTTCTTGAATCGGGGAGAGAAAAAAATATTAAAAAATAGGTATAATAGACGATTCTTATTGGCTAAGTAAAAATCTACCAATGTATGACCTTATGACCTATTTTTCTTTTTTTTTTTTTGTCAGTTGATTTTAAACCGCCGATAGATCGAGACGTGCATTTTACTGTTCTTCCGTCTATGGTTTAAGGAATTTTGTAACATTGTTTGTAATAGTCTCCAGGCGTGTGCAGCAAGACATGACATATCTTAAATTTGGGGCATGCACCTAATGTTACTGCAGTCATTCGACAATAAATATAACACTACTCTTTTGAAACTGATGAATCAACAAAAAAACACCCCCACCCCCACCCCAAAAAAAGAAAAAAAAAAAGACAAATTACCAGTGAATATTTCTAACATAGAATTTTACCCATGTCTTCAGAAACTCTGAAAAGGGTAACCTATCGCTAACAACTCCGTGTCCTATAATGCCGCAAAATAATAGAAAAGATGGTGTCCTTCTATTCTGTCTTTCACCATCTCCTATGCATCTCTCTCCCTCTGTCTCAAAATCTCTCTCTCTCTCTCTCTCTCTCTCTCTCTCTCTCTCTCTCTCTCTCTCTCTCTCTCTCTCATCATAAAATAATAATAATAATGATGATGTTTGTATGGTCTGTAGCCACCTTGTCTTAAGATACTCATAGAAAGGGGTTACTTCCCTCTGTTTGAACCAAACCATAGGTTTTATAATTTTTTAATTTTTTTTTTACTGCGTTCATTTGACAATATTTTAGTGTGTGCACTATGCTCACGGTAGCTAAAGATGCTATTCATGTGACTAGGTCAATCAGTAAGAAACGACCTGTGCAAGGGACCGTAAACTTTAGCCATTACTCGCTTTTAGTACGTAAATGTGTTGAAATTAATGTTTATCTTTATTATTGATAAAGAATATTCAAGTGATGCTACTTTCTGTGCACTATGCTCTCATTAGAAGGTCAAAATAGTCCACGAGTCAGGATAAAGGTAATCAGAAAAGTGGTTTTGCGAATATTATGGTTATTTATTTTCTTTAGCTCAGAAACGTAGCGTGTGCATCGATGGCAGAATGACACTGTATTAAATGATTGGAGTTCTAGTCTTACGTTACAACGTTGTCAACCTCGAATCATTGCCAATTTTTTTATGTTTGTGTATGTCTATGACTATGTTTACAACTAAAACTTAAAACCCCTCACCCCTCTCTTATGTGTAATTGCGTAATATGTTTGTATGAGCGTATAGTGGTATGTCAATACACACTCGTACCTGTGTCTATCTGTGTGTGATTGTATAGTATGTTTGTGTGAGGGTATAGGGTGTGTGTAAACACTCCCACCCTTATGTGATAATATGTAAGTATAGGGTGTGTATAAACACTCCCACCCTTATGTGATAATATGTAAGTATAGGGTGTGTATAAACACTCCCACCCTTATGTGATAATATGTAAGTATAGGGTGTGTGTAAACACTCCTACCCTTTTTGTTGGAGTGAAGGGGGGTGTGTTTGGATTTTAATCAAAATACGGGTACTGGATTGTAGGGTGTGTATTTGGATTGTAATCAAAAAGCGACTGCTGGATAGTATATGTGGTGTGTAACAGAAAGAAAGTGAAACCAACAAATCAAGTAAAAATCAACAAGCAATTTATTTCTAGATAATTAAAATGAAAAATCAAAAAAGACACTTACAGTAATGTGTATTAAAGTCCAAATAATCCAATAAGAATTAGTGTTCTAATCACAAGTCCTAAATATAGAATGTTCCGAATTCACGGCTGTATCCTTGAATGTTGCGATATGCCAATGGTCTTTAACGTCCTGATGTACTAGTAGTCTTTAATGTGCTGATATCAAAATGAAGTACTCCAAAATATCTCTGAATAAGTTCACATACATTCCAAAATCATCAATTAAAAATCCAAAATCCAAAAGTCTATGAGCACTGTTACAATCCAATGAATATTTAAAATAATTCCTCTCTCAGAATTTTGAATTACTTTTCACAACTGTAATAGCTCTTTACAAGACTGATACAAATGTAGAAACTGAAAAACTGTCCACTAAACATGGTATATATATTCTAGAATAATAAATGTACGTGTGACCATTGACAGGTAACTCCTAATGTATTTCCAGTTTTATTTGTAAACAAAATCAACCTTGACCTCAAATTTGGTAAACATTTTGTTGATCAAAACTAACCTTTAGCTCAAATCTGAAGTAAACAACCTAATTCAAGGACACTAGTTAAACATGTTTTTTTTCTGATGAACAACATTAAGATTTAAGCAAATATTAAAGTCAAGAAACATTTATAATTTCCTAAAATATCTATAATATTATATAAACATCATACATAACAGTATCTAAACATTTTAACATTAGCATTCCTGTTTGAGGCCATAACACCGCTTGATGCTATAAATTCATAGACCCATAGGTTTACATATCGCGTCATTATGGCCTCAAACCTATGACGTAATGTAAATTTCCCGTTTGAGGCTATAAACGTTCGACCCTTTGAGACAATAAACTTTGAGACTATAATACCATCCACATGCTAAACCTATGGACAAATTTAAGATAGGATTTAACGTAAGTCCCCAGAAATTGAGGTGAACTTCTTCTAGCAATGTTACCATGTACCTAGAGCAACAAATTGTTCTCCACGGAAAAAAAAAAAAAAAAAAAGGTGGAGAACAATTTGTTGGTCTACCATGTACCCCGCAGTGTTAAACCTTTGAACAAATTTAACATAGAATTTCCCGTACTTCATAAATTGATGTCAGCCACTACTAACAATGTTACTATTTACCCTCAGTGTTAATCCTATGGACCATTTTAACATTGGTTTACCCGTTTGAGGCCATGCTTTCCCCCTCATGTTAACCTATGGGGGCCTATATAATTATCATTTGAGGTCCATTACCCACATGCAACTGCTCGCGCGTACAGCGGTGAGATGTGTGAGTGATCTGTAAAAGCGAGCGCCTTAGACCACTCGGCTATCAGGGGCCCCTAACAAGAATCTCCCAGACATAAGTTACTTGTCAGTCAAATTCACGACTTCATATAAAAGGGACTCCAAACAGCATCAGTAGAAAGAAAAGACGTAAAGCTATCTGGGCTTTCTGATCGAATAATTTCTGAACAAATTGGAAAATGAACTTATTTCACTATGGAACCTTCGAATTAAACTATTTTTAAATGTGGTTAGATTTAACATCAAAATAAATGTATAATACCAAATTATTCATAGTTCAAAGCTTTGTTATTAGCCCAAACAGCTTGTTTTCCAAATGAACATCTGAACTTTGTATACATTAAGATCTTTTTCAACTTGCTTCTGGGTTCCACTTTTGAATATTTTTTTTTTTTTTTTTTTTGCTTTGCAAACGAAAAAGTCCTAATAGGTTGCGATTGTCTTTAAAAAAAAAAAAAAAAAAAAAAACCAGGGTACTCTTTTTAACTTCACCCCTATAAACCTGCAAATAGTGGTTAGTTATATGTATTATAACTCATATAAATCTTCCTAGTGGCACGTCTCCACATTGGTCACATACCTAAAACGTAAACGTCTACTTAAGGCATCATCCCCTCTCATCACCCCCACCCCCTCCCCCAAAACCCCCCAATACAAATTTTATAAAAAAAAACTTCATGGTGACTAAGTAACTGTTTGACACAGTTTTACCTTTGAAACTTTTTCCATTCCGTTCTTCACCTGATAATAATGTATAATTGTATTTCTTTTGTATAATTGTATTTCTATTGTATTATTGTATTTCTAATGTATAATTGTATTTCTATTGTTTTCAAACTATTGATTACAAGATAAATATTACTGATCGATTTCCACAAAAAAAGAGATAACATCTGAGAAAAAAGAAACGAAATTCAATGAAAATAATCTCGAACAGAGATATCTATTCCATCTTGAAGTATTTACACTCTGAATTTCGTGATTATAAAGCTAATTCTGTGTTTTAGTGAATTCTGCTTGCAGCTATTTGCAGTTATTTAAGAGTCGACAGAAGAGAATTCTTTTCCCGACTGTATCAGTCATAACTTGTTACATTTTTGTAATTTAACATCAAAGGCACATGCCAACAATCGGTAAAACGGTTCACTGGTACCTATATAATCGTACAATATGACAGATTTGAAAGAAAATTTGTACGATAGTGTTTGAAAAAAGTTCAAAATTTCCTTAAAAATTGAAAAATGTAATTTAAAGTGAAATAAAATCTTTTTATGTATTTTTTTTACAAATATTTTTCCTCAGTTTATTTTTAACTTGAATGTATTTTTCTTTTCATCATATTATATATATGTTCATGTATCCGTATTAATTTTGTAATACGTCTTCTAGTATCTCTCAAGAGAAAGATTAATTTCAAAATATGCATCGACAAGTTCTTTAATTTGCCACCCTTCTAAATTTAAATAATTATTCTTGATTTAATATTCCCAGGCTGAAGCGGACGTTATACACTGAATATGTCTTGAATGTCTACGCTTTTATTTAGAAGACACCGTATCTCATTATCAAATGATGGTCACATTTTTATGACCCCACTGCTTGCATCATGAATTGGTCCTGTCCGTACGTATGTCCGTCCATCACGAGAAGCTTTTTAGGGCGATTGGGCAGAAACCACTTGACGTAGACGAAGAGGATTTCGTAGGCATGTTTGTATACAGATGTATATGATTTTATTTAAATTTTAGTGCCATTACACTAAATATTCCATTTTTGGTACCTTTTTAAAGTTTTTGGTTTTATGGAATTTTGTATGAATAACTTGCTAGCACGATTGCACAGTAGCAACTAGACGTAGACAAATGAAATTTACTAGGCACGTATGCATGCATATGTAGATGCTTTGACTAGATGTTCGTGCCACTAAATCAATTTTCCCATTTTTAAATCTAGTGACCAAAGACCAGACGAGCTTTTGTTATGGCCTGCGTCATTCCGTTCGTCCGTCATTAGCACAAGTTTGTTATCGCTTCTCCTCCAATACAACTGGAAGGATTGCAATGCAACTTTACATACACATTCATCCCAAGTTCTATTTGGTCCTAAATGAAAATGGTGCCCGTATGGACATCCAAAATGGCTTCGATGGTGGCCATCTTGAAAATATTGTTATGGCTACTCCACCTGAACTGATGGTGGTACCGACATGGGATTGTCACTGAAAGACTTTTTATGATATCTAGTTGGTTCTAAATAAGAATGGTACCGATCTGAAATTCAATATGGCCGTTATGGTTTCTATCTCGAAAATCTTGTTATCGCAACTGCTTCTGAATTGATGGCCGTATCGACACGCGGTTGTCACTTCTTCTGATGTCTAATTATTCCTAATGAAAATGATGTCGATATGATATCCAATTTGGCCACCATGATGGATTTGTTATTGCTACTCTGGAACTCTGGTCGTATCGACATGATGTTTGAACTTAAAGATTTCTTATGCTATCTAGTTGGTTCTAAATAACACTGATGCTGATTTGACATCCAATATGGCCGCAGCGGCATCAAACTTGAAAATCTTGTTATCACTACGCCTCCTGAACGTATGGTCGTATCGACATGTGGTTTACACTAAAACACAACTTATGATAACCAGTTAGTGCCATTTGAAAATGTTGCCGATCTGACAACCAACATGGCTGCTATAGCAGCAAACTTGAAAATCTTGCTATCGCATGATCGTATCGACGTATGATTTTTCCTTTTATACTGTAACAGTATATAGCTGCTTCTGATTTGGTTTGGTTTGGTGTGTTACAGTACAGCAACACAAGTAGGTTATTTAGACGATTTCAGTAAAGTGCATTGCACAAGGACACACCACGGTGGTTGACCCCTGATCCGATGGTAGGATTCGAACCCACACCCTTTCGGTTGCGAGTCCAGAACGCTCGCCACTGATTCACAGCGGCTCCTGCGTCCAATAGGCGACTGACACGACATGCACGAGGGTGCATTGGGCCTATATTCTACATCCCCGAGCCCGCAGGGAGTAGTTGGTTCTGAATGCAAATGGTGCGCATCTAACGTTCAACAGAGCGACCAACTCAGCAGTCTTGTTATCAACACTCCTCTTGCACAAACGATGGCACTGACATGGGGTTTTCACTAGATCATTTCTTGCTAATGAAAATGGTCCAGATCTGACCACCGACATGTCCGCACTTTTGTGAAGGAGTTTGAACCTAACCAGTTTGTGTTACATATCTAATGAATACCTTGAATCTGCAGTGGTATACGTTTTTTTAAAAATCCTTTTCGTGCAACGCTTGCCCACTTGTCTGTGTTAAATATGCATGTGCATTTGTGCAATTTTCTTTGATGAATACAGAAATTAAAAGTAAATCTCGTTTTTGTATGCACCCATTTCGATAAGAAAAAGGAGCACATTGCTTTCCTATTGTTCGTCCATGCGTCCACACGTCTTCCCAAATTAATTTTAGCGTAACGTTAACAAAACGAAATTTAACAGGAATGTTTATACGCATATTGAGATAAACTGATAAGATTATCATGCCATTTAAACAACATTTTCATTTTTTGTTTGGTACCTTATTTACACATTGTTCAGGGAAAGAAAAGAAAAGAAAACAAGAAAAAAGAAAAAAACCTGGTTATCACAATTGCTCAAAAAACCGCATGCCCAAGACGAATGAAATTTGGCAAGCATTTTTATATGCATATGGATATGACCTATCGCAATTAGATAGTCCTGCCATTTGGACTCATTTTGTTCTCTTTCATTTCACTTTTGTACTTGTACTTTCTCAATGAAAACTTATTTAGCACGATTATTGCTTGACAAACTCGGCTATTCTTGGACTTTTGTGGCTACGGGGCGGGGGTGGGAAAGTGGTGAACTGAAAACCTATTTACAATGTACACAGTAGATCCCGCAGCTCCACCTCTTGATTTCTGACAGCAGAGGAGCTCATTTCATTTGCATTATGACAGCATGAGAGAGAGAGAAAAAAAAGTTCATTTGAAATTATTTCATATTATTCGCACGCACACACACACACGCACACACACACACACACACGAACCAAAATCGAATAAAGTTGCTCGTATTACATAGGACGCAGCTACATGTAGCATTTCTTGCATATTGCCAAGGTCTTAAAAAATTGTGAATTTTTACCAATTGTACAAATGTCTTTCAAAATAAGCAGACTGTTTGCAACCCCAAAGAAGTGTTTAAAATATCCCTCTCTTTCCCTTTTTATTCAGATTGAAAAATATCAGAGTTAGTGTAAGGGTCTGCCTTCATTGGCAGGCAAGGTAGCCGTGCGTGTGTACAAAACAATTCTTTCCTGGAGACATCATGGTCGGGTTAGTCCGTTTTTAAGTGTGTGCGTGCTTGCGTTCTGTTGTGCAACTGCTCATGTGCATTCAATGAGTACCATGTACATTCATGGAGTTTTGTAGTCATTACATGGACTGGCAACAAAATCACCCTCACCCCACCCCCACCCCACCCCCACCCCGCCGTTCTCTTACTCAGTTAAGTTGACTGCATATTGAGGGGTAGAAACCAGAAAAGTCCAATATCTAGTTCAAGCGAAGAATCACCCCAGTTACACACAAGTAATACAAAACACACGCATGGTCCACCCCTCCCAGTCTGTTGAAGGATCCCTCGAGAGCCTTCTCATTCAACACAGACCCGATGGTCGCGAAGCCTTGGTCCCTCGCATCGAGAACACCAGTACTCTCTTCCGAGCCAACGTCACCAGACACAGCGTACACGTCACAAGAAACCACACAGAGTTCTGTGACTTCACATCACCAAACCATACACAAAGACAGCTAAAATTATAACAACTGAACCGTGTAGTACATACGGCACGGTTAAGTACTTTATCATTGATATATGTTGCGCATGCGCGCACGTGATTTCGTTACACATTACATTAATCGTTCAATGCATGCAGCGTATAATTAAATTCAATCTGTCTGTTCAGTTACTACAAATAACCAACTCGAACCAGACTATTTTATTTCTAATAGCATGGCGTTGTATGACCTAGGTATTGACTCTCTGTAGAATTTAGAATAAAATTCTAAAACATCTAATATATGAAACAATTCTGTCATATAAAACGAATAGTAATAAAGAATGCAATCTTAAATTTCACATACCGCTACAGCTGAAGATTGCTCCCGTAAAGAGGTAAGCTTTCTGACAAGACTCGTCGTATTGTAATTTGTTTATAGAGAATTTGCTCTATATGTACCCTAGCTGTGACAAATATCCGTATCAATAACAGAATACTACAAATGAAAATGTAATTTTTGGTGCACACATTTGCAGTCAGTGCCTCGTTAATATTGCATTCTTCATTTGTTTGCATTTGGCTATGTTTTATGTTCTTCGTTCATTTCATTCCTGCTATATTACCCACACTTTTCCGATCTTCTCTCAGTGAAGACGAGTGTTCACCTACGTAAATTTCTTAACACTTTTTTTCTTTATTTCCTCTTCTACATAAACATTTCTGTCTTTTTCTCTTTCTCCATGTAGCGCTGAATAGATGTTGTTCTCGAAGGAATTGAAAATAGCACTTGCAACCTGTTTTAACTGGTTCCATCCAACACGTAGCGTTGTACTGAACGTAGTTTTTTTCCAAATTAACATTTTATGGTCTGCAACCAGTAAATGACTAAATGAAACTTCAACTGCTAACTACATCGAAGGCTCTGAGATGTGGACAACGGTGGGTAAAAAGAAACTGTAACTGTAACTGATTTATCTTGATCTCATTTTCTAACGAAAGTCAACTCATTCTGAGGAGATTCATTCTAAGGAGATAAAAATGGAAATGGAAGTCAGCAGGTCGTTTTCTCAGCCTTCAAGTGCTGAAAAGAGAAGACTTATACTGCAACATCTAGCATTACTTTTTCATGCCAACAAGTGTCGAGGAGAAAATGGATCCCGATGTCCGAAACAGGTTCCGCACTGCCAGACCGTAAAAAATGTTTTACAACACATGGCGCAATGCACAGCAGAGACGACGTGCTCTTGTATGTGTAAGATTTTTAGAATCCGTTAAAACTAGTTTATATGATTTTTCTCTTGAATAAGATAAGAAAAATGCAATGTTTATGACTCCATTGCTTGCAGCAGGGGTATCTTGATTTAGTCTTGGCCGTCCGTGCGTCCGTCTGCCCGTCCTGAGAAAATTGTTTGCACGATGACGCAGAACAATTGAGATAGACAAATACAATTTGGCGGCACGTTTTTATCCATAGGTACGTGGCCTGATTAGAGTCTCACACTATTTTATAACTTTTTATATTGTTGAAAGCTTTATTTTATATTATTTTTCTTTGACTCTTTAAATCCAAACCTTGTTAGCGCGATTACTAAAACACCACTTCACCTAAACAAATGAAATTCGGTAGGCCTGTTTCTATCAATACGCAAACGTCCTAAACTACATTTTATGTCATTTGAATGATTTTAGGTGTTTTAATAAGTTCTCTGACTTGTGGACTTTTACTTTTTTCGTGAAACCTTATTAAACCTTTCTACAGGGTGCAATGAAGTTCAATATGCAAGTTTAGGTACTATGTTGAAGATATGATTGTTTTTTGTTTTTTAAATCCAATATATTTTTGCTTTTTTGCGAATTGATAAGGTTTACTGATTTTATTAACTTAGACTTTCTTGTATGTAGTGGGGGATACGAGTTAGTTCAAGAACAAAAAAATTTTTTTTTTATGTCTCCTTGCAGTGGAGGCATATTGATTTTGTCCTACCCGTCTGTAGGTGAGTCCTTCCGTAATCCGTGCGTCCATATGTCCGCCCGTATACGTTTATCAAGTTTATGCGTGCATCTGAGAATTAAAAGCAATGTTCGGAAAACATTTATGTTGCAATCAAAAAGTTCATATTGATAAAAAGAAAATGAACGTAATTTATTCCACAATCGATTTCTCTGGTTTTGTAGGATATATAAACTTGAAATCTTTGAGAATGCTGCTTCTGGTTGTATATGATTGTTTAGAGTGTGCTCTAGTTGTAACATAGGAAGGGCACTAGTAGATATAAAATAAGCGTTTGGGCTTATCCCCTAGTCAGGGGTAAAGCGCAAACCTCCAGGGGCCTTAAAAGTGTTCTCCTACACCAGCCAGCCCCCAGCCCGCTCCACCCTCCCCCGCCAATCATTACGTCTATAGAGTGTTTTATTACTTCGGAAGAAGTGGCGAAAACGTTTTGTTGCAAAAAATATGTGTCTGATTAATGAATGAAAAACGCGACTTACCTCGTAGTGATTAGTTCCAACCTACTGCTGAGATAAAGGTCATACCGAATGCTAGCAATGGCACATGAGACGGCTGTTGTTCTGCGTCAGGCGCTGGAAAAATAAGTTCTTGAGGCGGTTAGTGACAAACTTTAGTGTGGCGGCATCCTGGGGGACGACTGGGCCACGTACTTTTTGGATTAAGTTATTGTTCATCACCAGCTCGCCGCTCATTGTATCGCCGATTTTTAAAACCCTTGAGGCAACACCGGCGTCAAAGTAGTGTCTGATAAATTCCACGGACACACCATCTCTCCCCCCCTCCCCGCCAAGCTCTGTTGCGCAGCTGCGGGGGACAGCATACGTATTAAATGGGGGTTACTTGCCGGCAACGAGCTCAGAACTTGCTGACACGAAGAAGCCTCTTTTGTCATTATTTGAGGTGAGTGCTGGGATAAGTCTAATGCTGTTTTTAACCCGGCGGCTATTTACGTATACCTGTGTAGCCACGTTTTGGGGTTCGGTGAGGCCTGTCACAGACACGATCTTGTTAAACAAAGACGTTCCGGGGTGCGGTGATACCCTGCTGGGCACTTTTTTGCCAGGAGAACTGACCGTTGTCTGCGCTTTGCTGGAGGTCTGTGGCTGGAAGGCCATTGTACTCATGTCTCCCTCCCCCCGCCCCGCATTAAGTTGAGAAGGTTGGTGTTCGCCACCGGTGACCGCGTTACAGCCGGGATCCACAGGGTGAGCTTTGTGAGCGTAACCTTGCATTCGGTTGCGGCATTAGCGCGAAAGAAGGCGACATCGTCGGTGTTTTTGAGGGTTAGCGCAATTGTGTGCTTGGCACCGAAGATGACCTTGTGCACATGCCGGCAGCGGTATGCCGAAGGAAAAGTTCCCATGCGCGTCCACCTGCGCCTTTCGGAACACGAACCCTATATTAAAGTTGGGGTTGCTGGCCCTCACTATTCTCTCGCGTCCATATCTCACGGCTTTGCTGACATCTATCATAATACACTTGGCATCGTGAACATCATTGATGGACCTGTACTGCGGACGTAGTCGTCACTACCATGTTATCAATGGTATAGCGGGTACTGTCAAACAGCGCCATCACACCGTTATTGACAAATGCCACCTTGTCCGCTGTGGCATAATCTCTCCCATCAAATTTTGTGACTTTGCCGACAACCTCGACAAAGGCTTCGGCAGGAAAAAGTAGCGTGAGGTATCCTGCACCTGACAGCTCCACACAACTCATGTTGATTGGGATCGCGGGCTTCATACGAGTAGTACTGCAGCTCGCAGATGCAGCGGTCCTGGAAGTTTGCCATTACAAAGGATGTGGAGCCTTATGGCGATCTTCTAATAAGGCGAGACATGAAGGCCTGAGCCCATGGCCAAGTTAGTGGATATAACATCGCTCGTTTCGAAAGGCGTAGTTTTGACCTCGGTAAAGTTTGCAGCGACACGTTTAACCATAGCGGCATCTTTCTGGCGGGATATTTCATTGGTGGCAGCACGCATTTTGGACGGCATTGTCTTGGCCACAGGCAGTGCCACATTGCTGAGGGGATCACATAATACTTCCACAGCTTTTTTGATGCAGGTGGCAGCGTGGGCTTGCGGGGCTTCTTCGACCTGGCTTACGGTGGCCATCTTGATAGCATGGACAGTTTCGATTGCGCCTCTTGCCAATGCTGTAGTGGCCGCGGGTGCTGCCCTAACTATGCCTTGAAAAATATCACCCAGTCCGTTACCATAATGTACATGAAAGACCGGCCGGTGGGAGCCCACGACTCGTACTTGTATAATGCGTTGCGTGGTTTTCTTTGCTTACCAAGGCTTGCTGCGGGTTCCGCTTTGTACGACAACTGTATAAGTGCGGGTCTTTACACTCTAATATAATTAAAGCGGAGGACGGCCTCGAACATAGAGGCCAACGGTAAGCGTCTTGTCGCGGAGGTCGAGTAGCTTGCCATCCTGGTCGGTCAACGTAAAGCGCAGTTTATTGATGCGAGAGCTTTTGCAAGGCAAGTAGACGGGCAGCGGTGGTGCGAATTACAGGAGCCGGCCGGGACTCTGATATGGGATAAAGTTATAGAGCATGTAGCCAGGACTAGCCTTATCGCTGATGCTCGAGTTCACGTAAAAGCCGCCCACGGCATCGCATGTGAGATATACATAGATCGTGGTGGAAATCTGCACTATGCCAGGTGCGACGTGGTAGCCCTGGTCTAGCTTGGCGTTTGCGGGGTCAACCATGGCAAGCAATCCCAACATCTGGCGCAGGGCTAAAAAAATTTTATGTCAACTCAGTAGGCGGCTGAACTGACCTCCATCGCTGCAGAAAGGGTTGGTTTATTGGCAAGAATATTAATTTTGGTTCCCCTCCACCTCCCGAGGGCTGGGATCTACAGCTGGACTTCCTGTTTAATATTGTCTATTTCAGAAGGCCGCCAAAAGGCTGGGAGTGGATGTTAGACCAGCTGTAGCAGAATCGGAGAGACGCCAATGCAATCTGAGGTTGCGCCCCTTGGGAGCCTCAATTGGCGTCAGAAAGATGACGTCACGTGAAGGCTTTTACGAGCTCACTGACAACATCTGTGTGGTACAGAAGGCGGTATTAACTTGAAGGTTCAGCAGGCAGGTCAAGACGTCCTCGCCTATCTGCTTTAGTATTTTCGCAGCTTCACGGGTGTCCATCTCATGAGTCATAAACCTCGTCATGTAGCTCAGCCATTATCGCTCTAAATGAAACTTTGTTCACTATGTCCTCCTGTTATAGACCCTGGCAAATAGAGCTGGTCTCATTGACAAGCTCGGGGGACGTGTTGCAGGTCCGGAAAGATCCAATCAGCGCTGCGAGACGATCGGCTAGTTCGTAATTGCCGCAGAGGATCTTGCTAGCACTTCTGCCTGCTCTGCCGTTTCGGCTTGTGTTTGCACTCCGCCGGAGTTTTGTTTTCGTGCCTTTGCCTGTGTGGGCCTCTACGCGTTTGGCCAATCTGCCCCTGTGGGCGCGTACCTCTTCAATAAACATCTCAAAATCTTGACCACTCGCCTGCTTTTTCCCAAACGCCGCACGAAACACCCACTTTGGCCAATTGTATTTTATATGCTTTAGACTTGTCCGTTGGTCTGTCTCTGACTACAGCAGTATTTTCCAGTTTTTAGGTACCACAGTCACAGCACTATTTTCAGTCCTATCCTTGATAAACTGGCATCCTTTCTCGGTAAACATCTGGGACGGTGATTTTGGCATGACATCACTGAGGTCTCCAGGCAGCCTTTCCAGCGCCGATTGGGTTCCAGAACGGCCTGCTTTACGCCTTTGACCTCCTCGTGCGTCTCCTTGTCTGTCTTTGCGGCACTGACAGTGGCATCAGCGGTGGCTTTGACTAGCTTAATGAGAGTGGAAAAGCTTTTCTGGAACTGGTAGGTGACATCAGTCTGTGCGAGCTGACGGGCATATAGTATGTCGCGCAGCTGGTTGCAGCTGGTCAAGTACTCCAATAATCGTATTTTGTCTTTCGCGCTTGTCGTTCTTGTAAACAGCATAACGATAGTTTTCAAAAGTAGTTTGCAAGACATTGCAAGACTTCAATTGATCCACGCCTTATTAAGGCCCGCCTGAAACTTAACTGGGTCTGTGCTGGTAAGACCTATGGTGGCGATGCTGTGGGGTATGGACATTACTTCTTCAAATAAATGACAAAACTCGTGCCAGTCCATGTCGGCGGCACACGATGTGGTGTGCACATACTGCAGGCCAAGGAAGTCAGTTCCACGAAAGAGGACGACCATATTAGCGTTGTAGAGAATCACCTTTGGTATATGGGCGTAGCGCTGAGCCAAGTCTAACATGTCGGTGTTCTTGTACCGCCCGCGGCCAAAGAAACGCCTGGGTTTTTTATGCTCCTCAAGCATCACATCGTAATAGACGATGACGTTGTCTTGGTCGCGGTCTTGGTCATCAGGGCCTGGGACCTTTTCAAAGTTGGAGATATACGTCAGGGCGGTTGAGCTCAAGATTGGCCTTTGTGGAATGAACCTTCACGCGTCATCACCTCTACCAACTCGACTAAGCACGCTTTCCTCGAATCAGTGTCTCTCGCATATAAATGTCATCTACAAAAACTCAGATTATACATCGACTTCCACTATAAGGGAAGATAATTAATTTTTCTGTACAACAATATAAGACACATTCTCTAACGAGTGGTTCATTTTCCGCCAGAGTTCTATCATTTTTTAGGGGAATGCATTTTTATTAAAGTGGATAGATGAGGTTTTCTGCTTGTAGGTGAGGAGATGAGTGCTGTAGTCCCATATCTTGGAATAAATTCATTGACATATATTTGAATTTTAGATGTGTTTGAATTTTGTATCTCCACGGGTCATAAGGCCAAGTGACCTGATAGTATGGCCCTGCATCGGTCGTGTGTCCATCAATATTTGCTTTTTTCAACTTCTCAAACACCACTGAGCCAGTTCAACCAAACTTGGCAGAAAATATCTTGACTTAAAGTGATTTCAGACTGTACAAATTTGAAAGAAAGCATCCTCAAATAGGAATCTTTCAAGTATATCCAAAATAATGCCAATCCACCATCAAATGTGGCCGCCTTTACTGAAAATACTAACTACTTTATTACTATTTCAGCCATAAAAAATCTCAGAATTTGACCAAATTTGACAGAAAGCATAAAGGGCTTTTAAGTTCTTACAAATACCGATTTGCCACCAAATATGATCGCCGTTACCAAAAATAGAAAGAGAAAACTTTAATCGACTTCTTCTCAAACACCAATCACATAATTTAACCAAATTTGACAGAAAGCATCCTGGGTTTAAAATTTATATAAATGATACCCTTCCACAATAAAATATGGCTGCTTTTACTAAAAATAGATTAAAATTTTTTACGACTGTTTCTCAAATACCACTAAATACAAATTGACCAAATTTTACAGAACGCATTCCGACATTGTGCGTCTTTTAAATTTATACAAAATAATGCAGATTTGCCATGAAATATGTCTGCCATCATTAAAGATAGAACAACCTTTAAACGAGTCCTTCTCAGAAACCACTAAACAGATATTGACCAACTTGGACAGAAAGCGTCCATAAAAATTTCTCTAAATGATGCCGATTCATCAGCAAATGTGGTCACCGCTACTAAAAATGGAAAATCCCTTCTAAATAATCACTCACTAGAAATTGTTAAGAAGTTTATTAGAATGCATCGTGTCATGAGAGGCTTTTAAGTTTGTACAAATGATGCGGATCCGCCATCAAATATGACCTCCGTTACTATAAATAAAAACGTTTCAACAACTATGTCCCCCCCCCCCAAAAAAAGGATTAAAAACATACGCTAAACAGAGTTTGATCAGCTTTGATAGAAAGCATCCTGGCATAAAGGCCTTCAGTACTGGACAAATGATGCTAATGTGCCATCAGATATGGATAAAGAAATAAACAAAAACAACAACAACAACAAAAAGAAAATAAGGAAACCTGGAAAAAATTGTTTTCATAACATATGATATCAACAGCAATGGAAGCAATTTGCATTTGACTATTAGGCAGATGTCAGTCAAGTGGGCTTCTTGTTACATTCCATTTCTCTAAGCTTGATGTTCATTAGACCAAAAGACGTTACTACTGTTAAAGCGTCTCAATGAAGTTTGTAGGGGCACACTGTCTTCTCTTCATTTTTTTTTGGGGGGGGGGGGGGAGGGGGAGATAATATAGTGTTTATAATTTTAGTCCATTGTATCGTATTGATGACATTCATTTCGGCAAAGGAAACATATAAAGAAATGATGCTATAAGGAAACCTATTCTAGCTATTATATTCTGGTAACATTTTGTATGCAACTGTTTGAAATCTCCACAGACCAGCACTGTGCAAACTCAAGAGAAATAATAAGACATTGGAGACACTGTCATTGTCATGATTGTCTAATATGCAGCCCATTCCGGAGCAGAGGCATCACTTCAGGTATGGAATATACATGACTTCTAAATATATTTGTCTCTAAACACACGCATACGCATATGCATGTACATATACTAGTTTTCATACATGGGTCAAAATGCTGACACACTCAGATCACCATACGATGGGCATTCTTTATATTTAACAAGAATTATTGAATGAAAACATGTACAAAAATGATCACATTCCGTTAATGTGTCTCTCGGTGTTCTTAAACATGAATTGACAATTGTCATCCAGTTCCGTACATGTTTGCTAAGTTAGGCATGCCCTAAACATACAAATATACAGCAGATTTCAGTTTATACGGTAAGCTGTACTGCTATTCATGTTATAATTCAGCACCAAGAGCGAAAAGGAAATTACTCCCCATAAGATCCGGCACAACGATTACACACGCGCACAAAAATTCTCACATTCAGACTTGACTCGAAATTCTGACGTCCATTTGGCTAACGTCACACCACTAACCGATCATACGTCATAGTTCTGACGTCCATTTGGCTAACGTCACACCACTAACCGATCATACGTCATAGTTCTAACGTCCATTTGGCTAACATCACACCACTAACCAATCATACGTTATAATTTTGAGGTGAGTGAGTTTTTAGCTTTTTTTTTTTCTTCCTATTTTGGAGCATGGTTAGTAATTAGGGTTAGTAATTTTTAGCTCTATTGGTCATAGACCAGAAGAGCTTATGGGATTGCATTTTGTCCGTCGTCCGTCCGTCCATTAGCACAAGTTTGTTATCGCTACTCCTCCTACACTACTCAGAGCATTGCCATGAAACTTTATACACAGACTCATCCCAAGGTTTAGCTGTTCCTAAATAAAACTGGTGCTGCTCAGACATTCAAAATGGCTGCCACAGCAGCCATCTTGACAATATTGTTATCGCTACTCCTCCTTAATGGATGGCCATATCACCATGGGGTTTTCACTAAAAGACTGATGTCTAGTTGGTCCTAAATGAAAATGGTGTCGATCTGACGTCCAACATGGCTGCCATGGCAGCCATCTTAACATCTTCATATTGCTTCTTCTCCTGAATGGAAAGTCACAGCAGCCATCTTGAAAATCTTGTTATTGATACTCCTATTGAATGGATGGTTATATCAGTAATGGGTTTTTACTGAAAGATTTTTTATGCTGTCTAGTTTGTTCTAAATGAAAATGGTGCCAGTCTTACGTCCAATATGGCCCACAATGCAGCCATCTTGAAAATCTTGCTTTTGCTACTATTCTTGAATGAGAAGTCATATCAGCATGGGGTTTTCACCAGAAGACTTCTTATGATCTCTAGTCGTTCTTAAGTAAAACATTATGACGATTTGATATCCAGTATGGCTGCCAGAGCAGCCATCTTGAAAATCTTATCGCTACTCCTCCTAGAAGGAAAGTCATATCAATATTGGGTTTTCACCAGAAGACTTCTTATAATGTCTACTTGGTACTAAATGAAACTTGTGCCAATCTGACATCCAGTTTGGACAACATGTGAGTCATCTTGCAAATCTTGTGAATTGCTTCTTCTCTAAATAGAAAGTCATATCGATATATGGTTTTCAGGAGAAAACTGATTATGATATCTAGTCGGTCCTGGATGAAAATGGTGTCAATCTGACTTCAAATATGTTTACCACAAGGAACATATTGAAAATCCTGTCACTAATTTTCCTGAATGGATTCTCATATCAATATGGGGTTGTCACCAAAAGTCTTCTACTGGTATCTAGTATGTCCTAAGTAAAAATGGTGCCAATCTTACATCCAATTAAAAATCGTATCGCTCAAGAATATCAAAGATGGTTTCAACACTCAGCAGTACTTTGATGTATGCACAGGCGCATTCTAAGGGCAGAAAGCTGCATACCCTGCAAAACAACTGTGCTTTTCGTTGATTTTTTTACTTTTCAGTTATCGTCATGTAGTATAAACCCTACTGATGATATTTGTTTTGCACGGTGAATCTATTAGAGTCACAAAGTTTAGAATGAAGAATGACTTTCTGTCTCTTGCTCTTAATACACAGATTACTGGCGACCATTTAGTTATTATTATTATTATTATTATTATTATTATTATTATTATTATTATTATTATATTATTTCATTAGCTAAAGGAAGAGTTTAATTTATTTAATTTATCACCTCTACCTCACAAAATTTAAAAGACCCAATAAAAAACCAGAACAATTATCTTAACACAGTGCATGTTTACAATCTGGTGAAAGCGAGTCTCGTTTTTACAATCTCTACGTACATGAGTGTAATTATTCTTATGTTTAACCGTCAACAGTATTACATCACTGGATCATCTATGTGGATTTTGGCGGTAAGACCATCATTTTAAATAGTTATGAGCTATAACAAACACGATAGTTATATTAGTTTCAGATAAAAATTTTAAGGGTGTGCAGCTTTAAGAGCTCTACACCATATACATTTTGTATTCAAGTTGTGGTTCCAAAATAAAAACAATATTGAAAGTTTGGTGATTCTAACTTTATTACAGTTAAGGCTACAGTTCTTTTAGAGATTATTTTTGACAAATTTAAACAAATGTTATATTTTATTTCGAATGGAATACTGCAATATCTTTTTAAAACTGGAGCCATAATAATTGATGGGTAATGAAGACAGAATTAAAAGACGGAAGCAATAGCTCCAGCAACGCAGTGAAAATGTAACTAACATACCGTATATACTCGCGTATAAATTGATAACAACTGCAAACTGCACAGGCCCAGATCTGCCGTCGCATAATGCGCCGGTAGATCTGGATCTATGCAGTTTGTAAGGACTAATCACTGTAGAGCAAATAACAAAGACCCTGATCTGCCGGCGCATTATGCGACGACGGATCATGGTCTATGTTGTTTGCATTTGTGCCCGATTTATACGCGAGGTCATACGGTATTAACTTAGGGGGCCTTCTTTTTGAAATTGCTCCAGGGCCTACTTGCACCTTAATCCAGTACTGTGGATAATACATTTTAAGGAGGATACACTATGTTGTATTTTCATGTATGTATAGCATTTGATAAATACACAAAACTGTATACGTGTTTTGTTCTGAGTCAGCGGAAAGAACTAGTTTGATATGGCGGAGGGATGCGTTGAGGCCGTCAGGCCTAGATGTATTCATTAGCCATATCAAACGAGTTCTTTCCCCGACTCAGTACAAAACACGAATGCATTTTTTTAAAATTTTATTGCATACCCTCTTTTTTACGCTTTTTAAATACTTTAAGCTTTATTGTATGAATGAAATTCAAAACGAGCTGGGATTTATAAAAGTTCGATTCACAGCGTCTACAAAAGTCTACGCACGGACGTCAAAGAAGGCACCTAAGTAATTCGAATCTGGGTGTGTGATACGGAAATACTGATTGAACAGCTGTATCGAATGCCAGATCAAGTACGTAAGATTAAATGGGTGTGTAATAAACAATTGTATTACGTCCCCATTTAATCTTGCATGGTTGATCTGGCGTTCAATATATATGTTAAATCCATATTTCCGTATTAAACACCCATATTGAAACTATTTGTTTTCATGACGTCCGCACGTCAAAATTTTTTATATGCACTTAATCGAACTTGTATAAATCCCAATTCATTTTGAATTTAATTGAGACTGTAAAGCTACAAATATTTAAAATGCGCAATAAAAAGGGTGTGTAATAAATACAAAACCACATTCGGGAAAGAACTTGTTTAATATGGCTTGACCTGATGGCCTCGACGTATCCCTCCATATACAATTTGTTCTTTCCGCGGGCTCTGAACAAAACATGTATGTGGTTTTGTATAGAGGCTGCACTATTAGTTTCCTCTTCGACAAAAAATTATACAATATAATATTAGCCACAGGTAGTGCTATTTTTTAACACTTTGAAATATCGGCAAAATATGACTACAATGTCACTGGATCTTTCTTGTTTGTAACTAGTTCTGGAGCAATTTAATACAGTTTTTACTCCTTGTTACCAATATTTAAAGAAATTTGTCGAAACAAGTATGAGGGTGTGTTTTGCTTTATTTTTTTTTTATTAGCGAGGGTTGAGGCAAGGGGGGGGGGTATATTCAATCAGAATAATATATACATCACTTTTATTGAATTAAGCTCAAGAAACCATAAGGATTAAATGTACAAAGTTTGTGCTTGCTGTTCAGTTAGATCACGGTTACAAAATGAAATGTTCAATTAACATCTGATCAGATTATGCAATATCCTTACAGACATGTACAACCTGTCTACACTGTCTACATCTCAAGGCGGAAGTGAGCAGCATGATCAGCAACCAGGAAGTCAACAGTCACGTGATTTATTTACCCAGTGTCAGATGAGCCATGTTAATTCAAACACTGGCCACTCCATTCAAAATGATTTTTCTCAACAGCACTGTATGGCTCACATGAATTTAAGTATCAGATGTTCCCTTGATAATGACTCGGGTTTTCCAGGTGAAAGGAGAGCGTCTTGCACCGCTCTTTATCCCAACACAACATGTAGACTATTCGAAGATGAAATTCCGTATGGTAACATCACATATATACTTTTATAGAAAAATTACTACTAATCATTGTTCATATTATTAAATGCTATATATTTCTGAAATGTTTCGTAGATATAGATGTAACTGCCTGAAACGTTTGCAATTTTGCTATTTAAAGATGTTTTGTGCAAAACCAAGAGAGCAACATATGTAAGTGTCTCAAGTAACAAGAACTCCAATTCATTTTAGATTTGATTTTACGTAATAACAAAATCCCATTGTATTTGGTTTCTAAGAAAAACCCTATATTTCTGTTTACGGTTATTTGTGCCTCAATACACTACTCATTATTAGAAAGAATGAATATATGCTGGTTCTGCAATGTTGGATTTGTAATGTTATGCAATACAGTTACCAAAGAAAGAACTGCATTAAATGTCAAATGAGCATGAAGGTTGCCTTTAAGGTTTATGATTATTATCTCTGAAAGTTTGATAAAACGGCTAGCAGAAATGAGAGTATATATATAAATAAACCACTCCAGACACTCTGATATTCCAATAACCGATGACAGGCAAAATCCAATGGTATAATCTTTTGGATAATAACAGGAAAACATACATATATAATGAAGAATTTTGTTTAAAAAGTACACTGAATTTAAATGGATCTTGAAATTAGTGTTTCTTCTAATACAAAATAAACATTAATATTGCAGTGGATATGTACCCTAGTCATCCAGTGGGATACGATGATTTTCCGCAAAATGCTGACACTGACCATATACTAGACGGACCATCTAACCCTCAACAAAGTACAACTCTTGCTATTCATATTCCTGACCATGTAGATGTCGATCAGATCTCTCCCATACGCCATAATGCAGAAGTGGTTAATTTCGCAGAAGCAACTCAGTTGAATAGATGCGGTGCCAATACGAACAACGCTGACATCCGGTCGAGAATGATGAACGTACCGCAGGAACAAAGGAAGGAAAATATCAATCAGATGTAAGAAAGCATCCCAAAAGTTTTGCGCAATCCTTCTCAAATAATCCGAACAATGAAAAATGATAGCATTATATATTTTGCAATTATTTTCGACCCTTTTTCTGAACGATCTAGTCTGTCGACACGCACTGATATTGTTTTATTATAATAATTTCCTGCTATAAACAAATTAAAACCTTTTTTGTATAGATGGACACAAAATTGCATTATCCCACGAAGAGCACAAATTAAGTATCCATTCTATGCTATTACTATATAATTCTATATTAAGTATCCATTCTATTACTATATAATTCTATATTAAGTATCCATTCTATGCTATTACTATATAATTCTATATTAAGTATCCATTCTATTACTATATAATTCTATATTAAGTATCCATTCTATGCTATTACTATATAATTCTACATTAAGTATCCATTCTATTACTATATAATTCTATATTAAGTATCCATTCTATGCTTTTACTATATAATTCTATATTAAGTATCCATTCTATGCTATTACTATATAATTCTATATAAAAGTATCCATTCTATGTTATTACTATATAATTTCATATTAAGTATCCATTCTATGTTGTTACTATATAATTCTATATTAAGTATCCATGCTATGCTATTACTATATAATTCTACTTTGTCTATCACTTATATTTACTTGAAAAGAATGTGTGCGCCAACTCAAGCCTTAGAGGGTCAGAAGGTGGAACTCGCATTAGTAACTTCTAATAAAGGGGGAAAGAATCATATTATATTAGTCAACATCCACTGTGCAATATATAAGTTCACAAAATGTTTGTTTTTGTAGCAGGGGAGGGGAATATTCCCTCCCATAGTAGAAGATTTTAGAAACATTTCACCTTAGAAGCGTCTTTCAGGAAGAAAATGTATAAAATATAGAGAAACAGATTCATTCCACAACTGTGATAATTTTATAGCAAAGACATCTAATTTAATGGACTTGTGTGATCGTAGTTAATCTTTTTGATGTAAGGATATTAATCAAGTGACCTTGAATACGATTGCAGCTCTAGCAAATATGTGTGTGTGTGTGTGTGTAAAAGAAAAAACAAAAACAAAACAAAACAAAGAAACAAAAAAAAAAACAGTGCAAAACTGGTGTGAAACCAGCCCATGCGCTTTCGGAATCTACCGATTCATTTCTAAAGTGCACAAAGCTACAAAGGACGATTACACAAACGAGACAAGAACAAAACGCAAGAACGTAGTTACTTTACAGAATCTACATGATGTTTGGCTCTAGATATTTACAGAAATAATATAACTTGTGTATAATAGTTACGTGTGTGTGTGTGTTTGTTTTGTTCTTGTCAATCAAGCCCTTCGTCAGGAATGAAACAAACAGATCAAATACTAAACGCAAAAGACAAGAGAAAACCTAGACTATTACATATTTGTGTGAAAGGGGAATCTACAAACCAGAGTTAAATAGTGAAAGAAAAAAACAAACAGTTGAAATGTCAATCAGAATAGCAAAATTATAATAATAATCACAGATGGGCTGCTCTGTATAATTACGTGTTCATCGTACGGAGAACCAATTTGTTTTGACCGACTTTCAGGCTAAGGATAAAGGACAGGAACCATGTTAGGCAAAGAACAACGCCATCTAAGATCAGATACTACAATATGTACTCAAAATTATATCTTAGTAAAGTTATATGTGGAAAAGGAAGTAAAGGAAATGTGTCATGAGAATTTTGTAGCGGGATAGAATGCTTGTGATGTACATCATTTATTTTATACTCTCCCACCTTTATGCTCACTTGGTGTTGGGCCTTCCTTTAGTTAATAGCTTTGTCTGTATATAATAAAAGTAGTGTAGAGAATATCTTGTGTTTGTTCCTACATACTCACACATAAACAATAATTATAATAACAACACTAATAATAATAATTCATGTAATGAGTTAAGGAATATTTACTTAAGTAAATATTACCGCAAGATTTGCGTAAGGGTGATACACTGATGCATGACTAAAAATTTGAAAAGATTGCATTAGGAAGGTAAAATTTTTTCATTAAGGCCTCATTCTCGTTTAGTTAGAAGTCGCAGTATCCAGTGTCGCTCTTTACATGTGCGTTCTATATTGGTCTACCCCGTGTTAGACTCAATCGATAGCATGTCGAGGGACTCATTAGGTCAGGTTATGAATTAGGCGTATGTGATGCAACGCGTAATGACCTCAGACCTAAAAATAGCTCGCGTATGCAGTGTCTTAAACCCTACGGACAAACGTTTGTAGCATTGCAGCTAATTTTCAATATGTAGAGTCAACTGAAGACGATGTTCACGAGGCAAAATCACCTTACAGATAATAGAAAGTCACTCTGTTTTACAGCTGAAAGGCTGGTTAATTACCTTACAGATAATAGAAAGTCACTCTGTTTTACAGCTGAAAGGCTGGTTAATTACCTTACAGATAATAGAAAGTCACTCTGTTATACAGCTGAAAGGGTGGTTACAATGGCATCTCCCTACAAGTGGAAATTTAAGTAAATTTCTATTCTTTAATCCCCATTGAGACGTAATGGTTGGCGAGTTTTGCGTTGATTTTGTTGCGAATGTGGCTTATGTGGTTAATCGTTTGTTATTTGAGATCAACGTTTTTGCAAACGTATTGAATAGCACAGCTCAGTGGCTTAGCAAACGCCCGAGCAACCCCCGCAACTGAAGGGAGGAGGGTTAGGCCCTGTGGGGGCCCAGAATTCCCATCCAACAACTTTACTTATTGGGAGGAGGGCGCATAGATAACTTTTTGTTATGCAACTGGCACAGGGTGTATATATATATATACATATATATGTGTGTGTGTGTGTGTGTGTGTGTGTGTGTGTGTTTAATCAAAATGTGTTTTATCAAAGTGTTTTTCATAGTAAATATATGTTGGTTGTATCAGCCTTAATTATTAAATCCAATTTATAACCCCAAAAAGATACTGAAAACGGCGGGTCGTACAAATATACTCAACGCGTCAGTCAATAAGTTATTGGGGTCGACTCAAATCGTCTGGAAAACGTATACCAACTTAGTGTAAAAAATCATACAATATCCACAAAAATCATTTATCTGATACAACGAAATGTATAGAAATAGTAAATCCAAGCACACAATGCGCAAAATTAGGTTCACAATGCCATATTTGAATCTGTTTTTCTTCTTTTATATATATGTATATATATATATATATATATATATATATACACACACAAAAACATTTATTTATGTATTTATTTATTTACTAGAGTAGAGACCGTTCTCCCGGAGCGAGATGGAGATAACCTTTACATTGGATACTCAATGTTATTACAGTTTGCCAAGACTACTGAAAGCAAGATTTACAACACTGTGAACGGCATGGTTTGTAAACTTTAGACTTCTCATTTCTTATTAGTTAACAGTCTGATCTAGAAAATATATTTTTTTAAATCTTCACGAAATTCATACCAAGAGTTTTCGACAGAAAGTTGAAGAACAAAAGATGGATATATATATTTTTTAAATACCCCGCCCCCATTCATAAATATTTGAACGTGAAGATATGTTCAAAGTGACTGTTGTTTTGTGGAAATATTAAGATGCATATACAGCAAATAATTTTTGTTTGGCTAAACTTGTAATTAAAGTTAAGGTAGTAAAGGCCTGGCGCTGCTAATGATAAGCTGAACTATGTAATATATACAATCAGTCTTCTTTTCCTTGTATTCATTATTTAGCTCATGTTTGCATGTTTTACGGTTTGTGTTTAGAACGAGCTTCTTATACAATGAAGATAGATTTAGAATAAATTAGAAAGAAAATCGTATTTTTTTTCAATAGATGTGTTCATAAATGGGAACGTTTTCTTATTCCCCAGCACACCACATACAGTGTTACCCTTTTTCCTACGTCCGTCCGTCCATACTTCACCCTGTGGCTGGGTTTTGTGTTTAGGTCTTTTTGAGGCAATGTGGTGGGGTATCCGTGTTCCAGGAACACATTTCTAATTTTGCTTAAAATGGTATTTTTTAAAACCTTTGTACAGTTATAGCTGCTTATGTTGTGGTGTGTGTTCTTTTACTCTTTGTGTCAGTGTATGGAAAATATGAAGACGTAAGAAAAAGAGATAAATCCCTATCTTGAACGAAATTTGAGATCTGGTGTGGAATTGTATAAAAGTACCGACACTAAATAAACAAGGATGTATCAAACGATTTGTATTGGTCAGTGATGCGTGCAATTTGAACTTCTAAGAGAAATCAAATTAAAACTTAAAAACGGAACAAATAACTTATGAAAGCAACCCATATATGTGGAGAAGAGGTTTGTGTTTAGTTGAAGTGATTTACTATGTAGATCTTGTCATTTTTTATCCGTATTTCCCATACTAGTGACAAAATTCTTTAAAGAATGTTGCTTGCCTCTTTATATATCTCAAACATTCTCTTACAGTGTGTACTAGGTTTTACTTAAGCATCATTCACATTGGTTTACATATCCATGAATTAAATGTCACAATTAATTTGTGTAACTAATTAATTTGTGTAACTAATTAATTTGTGTAACTAATTAATTTATGAAACTAATTTTCTTTTCCAATTTCATTGCTTCATTCTTTCCAGAATGAATACCATTACTATGCCAGAGAGACAGTTGACATAGTTAAACGAGCATTCGAGGAGTGGAAACGTGAGCAGCCAGATAAAGAATTTAATATACTAACAGGTATTTCTTATCATAAATTTAATGATGACTTGACATATTGATTGTTTGAATGCTTGATTAATGGTTTAGTTGGTTAGTTCGTTGGTCGCTTCCCTCGGTTTCGTAGATATTCCTTTTTTGTAACCAGAGATTTGTTTTTGTTCCCTGAAGAATCAATAAATTGGTTTTGTAATTAGGTACTTATAACCTGGCTGGTTTGGTTCTTTGTCTTGTGTTTTTTTTTTTTGTTTTTTTTTTGTCTTTTTTGTTTGTTATGTTTTTTTGTTTTGTAAGTGTTACGGTCAGTATGGTGACTTCTTGAGTTAAAAGGTGTAAGTGATGAAACAGTTTATTTGGCATAACAAATGTATTTATTTTATGTGGAATCAATTGTATGAATTGTTTGGTTCATAAAGATGAACTATTGTTCAGTGTATAGTATTGGCAAGTTTATATGCACAAAACTTATAATTTGAGAACTAGACTATACAAATTTCAAGCATTTGTTCTTGTTATGTCTGAAGCAATATCATTTCATTATAATAGGTACCAGTTGCATGTAATACGGAATAAGTTCTATCAACAAAGTAAGAGTGTAAACAGGTTACGTAATGTGTGCATGTTGAAACAAATTTTTTAAAATGCGTTTGAAAAGCCTAATTCCACTGCATATGCCTCATGTGCACATTCTATCGGATCTATTCAAGATGTAACACTCGTAGGCTTGGTTCTATTCTGGAATAAATTGGGTGGTCACATTCTCTATCAGTATTTGTATTGGGCTGTCCAATTAGTTTTCCTTATTTAGAATTGATTTCTCTTGCAACAAAGGCTCTTCACTGATCAAGAAACTGGAATCTTTTGTAATTTGTACTGCGTTAAGATATTGCATTTGAAAATAATGCAACTCTTGCAGACAGTAAATGTACAAAAAGTTGAGATCAGTGTTCTAGAAATATCTTTCAGATCTCTATGGCATGAACATGCAGGATTTCATAGACAAGGCAGCAAAAAAAAGTGCTTTCGTTCTTACCAATGCAATTACTACCCTTTTCTCCGAAAATACTTCGACAATCACCCAATCATCTACCTCGACGAGCGGTGTTTCCAATGACAACCAAACCAGAAGTGGAACAAGCAATAATAGATACCAACCATATCCTTCCACCAGTGGGATTTCTACAAGAAGAACAAGAAATCACAGATCTAGACAGCATGTAAAGGCTTATTCCGTTTGTTTCTATTCTAAAACCGACCTTCCTTCCCGTTCTCAACGCTGTAGAATTATACTGGAGGCTGTTCTAGACATTCTCTTAGATGATTCGGAAAATGACATAAGGAACAAACTTACAGACATTTTGGAAGTTAAGCACGGATACCATTTTGTCACAGAGAATGATCTGGTGTTTCTAAAGTCTGCCAGAAGACAACTAGATTTGCCTGTGTCCCCGCCAGGGTGTCAATGGAACGGAGACAAACTACGTCGGCTCATAGGGAATGGGAAACTCCACGTGATGGTACAAGTTCACGGGGTAAGGATTAAATCTTTTTTATTTAAAGCTGCAAACCAAGAAAGTTTACATACAAATTTACGTTGGTAATCCCCATCAAAAACAATAAGGCGACCTTTTGTCTTGGTCGGAACATTATTTGTCTTACTAGGTACCTGTGACAGATTCAGGTGACGTTGCAGCTATTTAATTTGTGATCTGCCATAGATCAGGTCAGCTGCATGAGAAAGTTTATTGATCAACACAATGTGGTCTTTGATACTTCTACTGTTATTTTCTTATCAGAAATGAGTGATACACATTAAAATACTTCGTACCACTTTTATGATAAGCAGCTAAAAGCTTTTGGGTTTTTTAAAATGAAATTTCAGTGGGTTTGTGAGTGTGTGTCATTCTGTCTGTTTTGGTCACGAGCTAAAGATGATGAACAAACGTCTGATTTTAGTCAGATCTCTCAACCTATACTATACTTCAAGATAGATTTGGACACCAGACAACGTTTGAAATCGGCTATTCTGTTAATCGAATACGGGTATTCTGTTAATCGAATAGATAGATATTGGTGTTAATATTTATCATTTAAAAACCACAAGAGTAAGACATCAAAATCATATGCATATATATTTTTTAAATCTGAGAGAGTTCTTCCAATTGTCTAAAATAAGAAGCGGCGAACATGTTTACATGCCTCATATACACAAAGAAAGAACTCAAATGATGTAGACATTTAGTTGAGAATATTTATCTTCTTTGAGAAATATATTAGTGTGGTTATTTATCGAAATAAAGAGAATGAATTCTGCATATGTTATAGTCTTATTTGCTGTAGTAATATAATGATGCAGAGTTGTTTTAGAACCATTTGCAATTGCCAATAATTACAGACTAAACGGTTACCAGAACTTTCCTCTTTATGATATAAAGGGGGCAGTTCTGAAAATCAAAGGAAATTAATAGTCCTACCATGTTAATCGATCTCATTTAACACATCATTATCTCTTTTCTTATGACACAACATTATCTCTTTACTTATGCTAATTGATATGACCACCAACTATTGCCTGGTGTGAGTAATTGGACAGTGTTACATAACACGATTAACTTTCAGGAGCACACACTTACCGTATATACTCGCTTATAAGTCAACGTTTTTTACTTAAAATTTGACTCATACAGAGTAGGGGTCATCTTATAAGCGAGACATTAAAAAAATAAAAAAATCTTGGGGTAATGTTGGAAACTCTAGATGTTTGCAGTACATAAAAATACTGTCAATTCATATATTTTTACGTTTTTATGCCACTATTCCTATGCAGTAATGCATATATGGTATGCACTGTGTTTATCCGTTTCATGACGGTATTCATTACACAATACATGTATCTACAGTTATTTGGATTTTATTAATTTGAAAATATTACCGGTAAATTAAATACTACCTACCGCAAAATGAAGTGTCCGTCAATGTTTACCGTGGGTGTTTACTAGTAAGTATATTGCCTCCATTTTCGTGCAAGTCCGAACAACCTGCATTTGTATTAATATTTGTGTTTTGCTATAAAAAGACTGTGCTTGATGCAATAAAAGTTTTGATTTAATTTGTATTTTCCTTTTCCACAAGTCAGATTCAATTCCCAAGTGATATTTCTCAAGTTATCTGCCAGTACACGTGGGCCGATAAGCCTTTGGCTTGTAAAGGGACTCACTTTGTTTTCAAGTTGACAATCCTTTTGATCGAGCCACCAATCTATACTTGTTCAGTGCCACAACTTCAACTACAACTTCCTGTGCATATACTTTGACCTTAATCCCTTTGCTTGTAAACACACCACACTCTTTGTTTTCCCACGTGACAACCCTTTGATCAAGCCCCGAGTTCAGTGCCAAGTAACAGAGGGAGGATATTTGAACTCCCTGTGATCTTGCCGCACAATTGACATGTGTTCAGTTGCAGCCTTTAATAGATTTCTGACTTTATGATCAAAGTGTTACTCACAGAGCCCAAGCTCAGTCTTTGCATAAGCACCCGCATATGACTGTAAAGCCGAAAATCGGAGTCAGACGAGATTTACGATGACTAGACGACGACTATTTACAATGACTAGACGACGATGTAGGATTTCAGAACTTTATCAGACAATGAGGATTAATTCTTGGACTTTGTACCAGATGACATTGGATAGTGACATTTATAGGATACCGTGAATCACAAAAAGGTGGACTTAACTTTCATTGTTTATTTGCACGACGTGTGGAATTAATATATTACGGGATATTGTGAATCGGATCATTCTGAACTTCTATTTTTATACTGGTATGTGACCTATAATTGAATTCGTGGATTTATCATATAAAAAGATTCAGAGTCGGACAATGTTTACGATGATGGGATGACATTGGAGGAATTTATTACTTTATTTGGTAACTCTGATGATGAGGATGAATTCTTGGACTTTTAATCAGAGGACATTAGACAGTGACATTTATAGGATACCAATTTTATACCTGTATGTGACCTATAATCCAATTCATGGATTTATCATATAAATGGATTAAAACTGTTAAGCTATATGGATTTCATTACACAAAGATGGACAAAATGTAAGTTGTAAATTTATTTGTACATATTCAGCTCAATAATACAATTTTATTTATTCTACATTGGTTTTTGTTTTTATTTGTCCTATCTATCTATATGTCTATCTATCTATCCAGTTTGGCTCGTTTATTTTTCCTAAGTGCAGCTCTGACTCAGTGATGACATGTCACCCCTTGCAGACGGATTTAATTTGCAAAAAACACCTCGACTTATAGGAGGGTCATAGCTGAATTGGCTTTTTGCAGCCATGAAAAGGGGGGGAGGGTCGACTTATAATCGAGTATATACGGTATAAGGTCATACAGAGTGTTACATACCACAATAACTTGTAGGAGCTCCAATCTTACAATGTCTCACACAGTGTTAAATAACACAGAATAACTGTAGGAGTTCAATCTTACAAGGTCCCACACAGTGTTAAATAACACAGAATAACTTGTAGGAGTACAATCTTACAAGGTCCCACACAGTGTTAAATAACACAGAATAACTTGTAGGAGTACAATCTTACAAGGTCCCATACAGTGTTAAATAACACAGATAAAATTTTAGGAGAACAAACTTACAACGTCCAACACAATGTTACATAACACAGAATAATTTGTAGAAGCACAGTCTTACAAGGTCACATACAGTGTTGCATAACACATTCAATTTTAAGTTGTAAGAGCACAATTGTACTAGATCCCACACTTTAACTTGTATCGGCACAATTTTACAAGATCCCACACAGCGTTATATAACAAGAGTAACTTGTAGGAATACAATCTTGCAAGGTCCTGTACAGTGTTACATAACACAGATTAACTTTATGGAGCACAAACTGACAAGGTTCCACACAATGTTACATAACACAGATTAACTTGTAGGAACACAATCTTGCAAGTTCCCACACTGTGTTACATAGATTTACTTTTAGGTGCACAAACTTACAAGTTTCACCAGTGTTACATAACACAAATTTTCTTGTTGAAGCACAAACTTACATAGTGTTACATAATACAAGACTAACTTGTAGGAACACAATTTTACTAGGTTCCACACTTTAACTTGTAGGGACACAATCTTACCAGCTCTCACACAGTGTTATATAACTAGAGTAACTTGTAGGAACACAATCTTACAAGGTCCCACATGGTGTTGCATAACACAGACTAACTTATAGGAGCACAATTTTACAAGGTCCCATGCAGTATTACATAACACAGACTAACTTGTAGGAAAACCATTGTACAAGATCCAACGCAGTGTTAGATAACACAGATTAACTGGTAGAAGCATAATTTTGCAAGATCCCGCACAGTATTACATAATACAGATTAACTTGTAGGAGTACAATCTTACAAGGTCCCACAAAGTAAACTAATATAAATGCAGTATATAGTAACTTTGACCTTTCATGTTTCATAATGTATTCCTAGGGCTCAAAATCTAAAGTAAGTAAAACAATATTTAAATGATTTTACTATTTTTTTGCTATGAAAGTTTTTCCAATGCGAACGATGGCTATCATGGCTTAGAGCAAATAGAGGAACTTTTGTTTTCAATTATGGTTAGACAAATATTAAAGTATTAATCTTGCATGCACATAGGGCTAGTGGACCTTTTCTTGTTAAAAATCAAAAACAACTTCTCATGTCCTTTTCACTAATATCACATAAAGAGAGAAATAAGAGTGGAAAGCGAGGAAACAAAAAAGAGAGAAGGCTATTAAAATGTTAATTTTAAATTTTATTTATGCAGCAAATGGATTCTTCGTTGGGAAGAAGCTGTTCGTTTTTCAAATGCGAGAGAAATGACCCCAGACGAAGGTTAGACTTAATCTCGTTGTCCTTGTCTATTCTGTGGTATAAACTACAACACTGCATTCCTGTAAAATGAATTAAAAGGTACATCTTCGAAACGGCGTTCAACAGATTGTGCAGTCTGATCTGTCAGCGTTTGAATTTTAACTCATTCAAGTTAAAACAATATTGTTTTAAGTACATTTTATAAATTGTGTATTACCTGTCAAAGGAAAGATCTTACTTCTAACGTAGTGGGAAGTATTCTTACAATATCACATTCATTATTTCTGAGAATTAATAAGAATGATGCTATTAAGTTTTCTTGACATGAACAACAACCACTAACCAACCTCAACCCCCATTCCATCAAACTCAAATGAATATTGTGTCTTCAAAGGCATGAACAAACTAATATTTATCATGTATATAAATTTTAAAATGAGGAGATTTGTTTTATTTCGTCACTGTCTTTGAGCTTTACTGTTTCATTTTACCAACGACGTCAGATCAAAGTTACTATGTTTTCTTTTTTCTGAATGATGCTAATGAAAGCATTTTACATGATGTTAATTTATAAAATGCACTGTTTTACTTTCGATGCATTGTATCTTTGGAAATCATACTGGTTACACAAAGAATTGTCTTTTCGATACTTTACAGACAACTTAATGAATCGTCATCTTCTGAATTTTCAAGTGATGACAGTATTTGCTGGACAGACGATGATGAGTGAGTAAAAGAAAAAAAAGCTCTAATCAAATTCATACAGAAGTAGCAGTTTAAACAAACAAACATATTTTAATAGTTTCAGAAGGAAAAAAAAGATGTTGGAATATTTAAATCTTGATATGACTTCTTGAAGTATTTCACATACCCGTCTCTTTGCTAAATAATTGTAACATAATGTATTTATGGTTTTCGGGACATTTTCTATCTGTAAACTGACATATAATAAACGAAAAAGCCTAGAAATTTAAGGGGTTGTAAAGGTTAATACTATAAAAGGGTTGTCTTGTTATTTTATCACGATCATGCACTCGATTGTGATTCACAGATAGACGAATACAATATTTTAGTTTGAACGGCATCTGTCTTGAAATTAAAATTTTTACACTTAAGATGAATATCTTTCCTTTTATTGGAGCTAACCTTTAACCCTTATATATAAGCATTTCATTCCTTGGTTTTGTAAAAGTCTAATGATCTCGCTGTATTCCACCTTTTGTCGGCATTGTTCAACATATTTGTTTTCCATTATTTCGTTTCTCCATTTTTCCTTTCCTGTATATTTACTTTCCTTTAGTTATCTTACCCCTTTTCAGTCTTGCTCTTTTTCCCAAATTCCCGATATCCCATTAAAACTGACGTTAACGTCATTGTCAGAAATGTATTTATTTCTTATGAAAAACCAAGCAGAAGAATTGTGTTCATACCTTGCATTTAATTATTATCTGTAATTGTACTTCTCTTTTCACCATCCCTTTTTGCTTCCCCTGATTTTTTTTAAACCAAGTATGTTTTCTTAGAATCTTATCTCTCACTTCATTTCCTTTTTCAACTGTATAATATTTCCATTTTTTTAATAAATTCTACTAAAGATATATAGGTAGTTTTATCCTTGAACTTTTTCCGTTATATTTGCCCACCTCTTTCTATCTAGATTTCGCCTTCCATTTTTTATTTTGTTGGCATAGCTCATCTTTATATTGTTCTTTTACCTAGCTTCTCGGTGTAATTTCGTCATTGCTTCTCTTCTTCCTTTTCGTGCAGCTTATTTGTTAGATTGATATCTTTTCAATATCTTCATTCCCAGAGGAAAATCATACTTAAAAATTTACCAAACTGAATGTAAAACTGAATATAAAATATCGGAGTTTTAATACACACGAACAAATAAAATCTAGCACCCTTTAATATTGTAGCTCCTTGGATAATATGGAAGAAGAAGAAGCAATGAATGAAGCCATAAGACGGAGCCTGGGCGACCAGGGTGGAGCCTCAGTGTATATCTACGGAATTTAAATCTCATTTTAAGCAAATCTTGCACGAGAACCTTACTTACGTTTCATTTTCTCATAGATCTTTAATTGATCCTAGCTTTACTTTCTGAACAGGAATACCCTTAATATGTTTTCATTTCATTCTCTTTACAATAAAGAAATTCTCTTAATTAATCATTCTGTATTTAATAGATATTACCACAGGAAGACGCAGCATATTCCTCAATTTCATGAGGATTTATTTTTCTTTTTGATAATTCTAGGTCGATTTACCGATAATGAAATAATACCATTGTTATAAATTATTTAATTTTCGGTGCAAAATTGATTCCTAACTTCGCCTCTTTACGTATACTGTAAATTCAATATTTATTGTTGGGGGGGGGGGGGGGTCCGTGGATGTAATGGTTACCACAAGCAATGAATTCAAAGATCCAAAGACACACTGATTCATCTGTGAAGACGATAGAACCCCCATAGAGGCTTATTCATAAATTTAAGTATCGAGAAAAATTACATTTCTTGTGCAAAACAACGATTGAACTCCTACAAAATAAATTTCACAGAATTTAAAATTAATTTGTATTATCTTAACAGTCACCTTTAGTTCACACACACACACACACTTTAGCATATGAATTTTCCTTACATGTATGCAGACAGTCTTAACCCCTGTCAGTCATGATGACGTTTGTTGTAGCTAGCCTGACAAAGTTAAAGCTAATGCTAAAATAATGTAAGCAACAATGATTTATATAAAACGTTTTAAAGCCAGATGCAATTCATCAATTAGTATATATGCAATCATTATTTAAATTAACATTTGTCCCATGAAACTCGACCCATACATTAACCCTACATATATAGTGCATTGAGTTGTGTGGTTCCCTGCTTCACAAGTTTTGAAAAGCATTCTTATACAGAAAACCATTCTGAAAAGATAGACACACACAAGAGTGATGGGTGACTCCAGTTAGAACCTTCAATCAAATCCATTTGAAGAAATGTTTAGAAATATGCTCTTTCTCTATGTACACATATCTTGTACCATTACAGTCCTGGCACATTGCCAACTGAGAACAAGAAGCAAATAGTACGAGCTCTGTCTGAGCATGCTGACCAAGTGATCAGAGGACCGACGAGATGCATAACAGTAAAAAGAGATGACTTGTGGAACTCCGCTTTAGAATTCTTCACAAAACCCGATTTCATTAGGGAGTTTGGAAGTTTAGAAGTACATTTCAAAACACAACATGACATTGTAGAGGAAGGTGTGGATCATGGCGGACCAAAGCGTGAATTCTTTCGTCTTTTGATCCGGGAGATATGTCATAAATCTGGAGTCCTTGTAGGTAAGTTTACTCTTTCAGTAACGGAGATTTACGAGGGGTGTTTGTAAAGTTCTGAATATTTTTTATAACTATTTTGTTTCTTTTGAACCTGACAATAAATTTAACACTGATCGATAGACAAATTAGCGTTCTTTAAAGTGATCTGCTTCTGCACGTGCAGCACCCAGACACCTGCAGATATATGCGTGTGACGTAAGATAGGTGAATGACAGTGACTTAAAATGTTGGAGGAGAATAATTCTTATACTGAGCAAAGAGCATACTGTAAAATCTGGGCGCTCTTAGGGGGTTGTCACACTGATATCAAGGCCGAGTTGCATAAACTTTACGGATGTAATTCTATGTTATATCCTTTAATTTTGAGGTGGTTTCATCGTTTAAAGATGGCCCCGAACCCATGGAAGATGACTCATGTTCTGGAAACCCGTTGTCTGCAAAAAGTGACTGCTGTGAAGGGGGCAATTGATGAAGATGCTCGACACTCAGGAAACGATATGTCTATCATCACAAGCATTAATTCGTCAGCTGTTTTGATATATTGAAGAATCATTTGAAGATCAGGAAGGTTTGTGCCAGTTAGGGCGCGCATTTGTTGATGGCTGATCAAAAATAGACTAAAGTTCAAATCGCCAAACTGCTTCTCGCCAAATATGAACAGAGTGACCAGAGACATTTGATTGAGATTGACACATGTGATGAAACATGGATTTACTTTTTTGAACCTAACTAAATAATAAAGTCTGGGTTGGAGAAAACAAGCAGAGACCGCAAATCGTTCGACATAGTAGAACTGTCAAGAGAGTTTAATACGCATTATTTTTCGAGACAAAAGGCCAGAATTGTCTAGGTACCTGTGCCTGACTCTGCTAGTATGACTGGACATACTGATGCCTCCAAAGTGTTGACAGAAGTTGTGGAACACTACCGAACAACCCGTCCGCGCACCTTTACCCGAGGTATCCATCTACTACAGGACAACGCACTATCGCATAAATCCACCGTCGTGACAGACTTCCTGAAGGAGCACAGTATTCAATCTGTACCACATCCTCTATACAGCTCTGATTTAGCTCCAAGTGATTTTTGGTTAAATTCCGTTATTAGTTGAGGGGCAATGATTTGAAAGCTGCTATGCGATTGGAAGTGCAGTTTTCAAGTGTATGAACAACAAATACAAAAGTGAATACAAAATGGCATTTAATAATTGGATAATTAGACTGAGAAAGTGTGTAAAGGTGCATGGGGAGTACTTTGAGGGATGCACTGACGTACTGTTCACTAATAAAGAACTTTTTTCTTCAGCGCATTAATATTCAGAACTGTTAAAATACCCCTCGTACATTAACAATACATAGAACATTGTTGTCTGTGTGGGCAATGTTCGGCAGGTTGTAAGTCTATAATGATTTCCCAAGTGTGGTATTCTTTTCGTTGACTTTATCAGTTTTTTTCCAACATCACTGTTATTGGGATTATTCATATTGTATAAGCATTTTTCCATTATCTAATAAGAGATAGCTGTCAACACTACAACATTTGTATCCATCATCTTCCAGAGTTCATAGCACTACGATACACTTAGATAATAAGTGACCTTACATCGATTACGTAATAAAGTAATGATCACGTAAGTTCTCGCCGCCCAGTAAGCATTGATTTTACAAAATGTGAACATACTTAAGTGTGATTTAAAAGAGGATAGAACAACATCTTATTTCAAATTTGTATTGAATGTAGCGAGACTCTAACAGAACATTAACAATCTTCTTTGTATAAAAAATAGAACAGTAAAAGGCAGAAGTCACATTTTGCTAATATAGACATAGTTTACATTTTTGTTTTAAAGATAACATTTATATGTAGTTTGGTACAGATAACTTGATAATCATAACACAGAAGAAACAAAACATTTTGGACCTAAATGATCTAATGTAGCATGCATATATAATCACTCTCACCTTACAATAGCTTTGAGTATGATACATTCGTACTAATGAGTAATGAGCTCAATCGATCTTTAAACATGTCCTTTGCTTCGAAAATATCAAGTCTCTTCAAGATGTCTATGCCTGTCGATAGAAAACCAATAAGGCTGACTCGAGATTGTAGTTTGCACCAAAAGTTCCAAATCAGAGCACCGAACAATGTCGGTTGACAGAAACTAGTACTGCGTGATTTAAGTCTCAGTAAGTTCACTAGCTGTGTGAAGAAGATCTGTAATTTCTCACAAGCGATTCGGTCGATTTAATAAAGCATGACGTGACTGTCTACTAAAATCACGCAAAATTTTCAGTGCATTATACAATTTATTTTTTATTTTGTTTTTGTTGTTGTTGTTGTTTTTTGTTTGTTTGTTTCCCTATAGGCTTTTTGATTGGAACGGGTTTAAATTATGCAGATAAAAGCAATCTGTGGGAATTCAAACACATGTGTCCACGTTGCTAAGTTTGTATTCGATGGTAAAACTTGTTTATTCTTTATTTTCAGAAACTCCAAATGGACTAGTGCCGCGAAATAATATCCGCCAGCTACAGGAAGGTTTTCTGCTTGATGTTGGCAGGATGATCTCTACTATAGTGCTGCAAGGCGGAGAGCCCCCGTCTTTATTCAGTCCCCTCATCACACAGTGTATTCTAAACGATGCAATATCCACTAAACCAGATGTGGATGACATACCAGACCTCATCATCAGAGAGTCCCTAAGGCTGGTACTGTAATCATATTCATTCTGATATTTTGAAAAATAAGAGATTGTATATCTTTGTAATTTGTTGAAAGTGAGCATTTCTGATAGTAGAATCCATACTCCCACCCACCCCTTCATTCTCACAAGACCGTTTGAAACTGGCAATGTCATTCTAATTATTTTGCTGAGTTTCTTATTGTATAATGTAAGCCATCTGTCTTTCCGTCATTGTTTTCATATGTAAATTCATGATACAAACTTACAGTCCTCATAATCTGCATTGAACCCGTTCTTCATATTTTCACTTCAGTTAAACTTTTGGTTACTATCATCTGTTCTCTACGACAGCCTCATCATAAACTGTTGTCGTAGAGTGCAAACAGGATATTGCATGGATATTTAACGCATTGTTTCTTTGAACAGAAAACATGTATGATTGATGGCTGAGGAAAGAAAAAAGAAAATTAAATAATATGTTTTAAACTTTGTTGAACTTTTTCCCTTTCCTTTCTGTACATTTGAGTGTAATATTTCCAAACGTAAGGTTTCGAGAAACAATGCCTTATTGCATCGGACCTTATATCCCTATACAGAATAACCAAATTCAGTTTTCCTCCTTGAAGACATTATGTAACATCCAACACAAAAGACGTCTCTTTCAATTATTTTGATTTTGTTTGAAATGTTGTCAATGTGTGTATCCTCTATCATATCAGATTAATGAATGATCTAGTAGTGATGATTTGTATCATACACATATTTCACTTAAACAAACTGAAACATGCATGTCATTTTCTCTGACTTCTACAGGTACAGCAAGCGACAAACCAGGGATCATTAGAAACGGCACTGAACTCCTGCGAGTGGCGATTCGATGTGGATGGTCTCCCATTATTCGTTAATATGGAGAACAAGGAAGAGTTTGTTAAAGCCAGTGCCATGCATTTTGCGGTTCTTACTAGGCAAACGGGAATTCAGCAGCTTCTTCATGGACTTAAATACTATGATGTACTATTACTAATTATATTCCGATCAATACAGCAATCATTGCCATAACTTTTACACAAACTACTACTACTACTACTCGGCTCGGCCGACATGGGTATGTGAGAAAGTTTGTCAGTAGCTTCCCGTGGGTCGGTGGTTCTTCCCATGGGTTTTCCAGGTTCTTTCTCCACCAAAATATACTGGCCGCCATGTATAGCCTATCATGTGCTGAAAAATGGCGTTAAATCCACAAACAAAGAAACTACTTCAACTACTACTACTTCTACGACATGTACCATGCCAACAAACCATTGCTGCCAGTGTTACTACTACTATAACTACAACCACTGTCGCTACCGACGCCAATACTACAGTACAATTATACAACCGCAAATACTAACACCAAAACCACATTTGCTATGTCTATTACCACTATTACTATCCTTCTACTATCAGTACTACGACAACTACTACTGCCACTCTACTTGTGTACTTTACTACTGCTACATCGACTTTTGAAGCAAAAGATCATCTACAAAGCAACAAAAAACATGAGTTCATTAAATATCCAAGATAAAAAACCGTTTATTTCGTCCTAGTGTATTTAAATTCCCTTCTACAGGTGCTAGCGTTACATATTACCATGTTGTAATCGTTTTCTAACTTAAAACCTAAAACAGTTAGATAATTTGAGCTGGCATGACTTCCTTTGGTTGAAGTATAGACCGCATGCTTTATCAAACCATGATCCAATTTCTTTTGTGTCTCTTTTCAGTTTCTCGGGCTGATGAGAAGAAAGCCATTCCTTTGTAGCATTCTGGAATACAAAAAGGAGGCAATTTCTGCCAAAGATTTGATATCCATTATTGAGCCTGAATATTCATGGTCTGATGACGAACTAGAAAAGGAGGAAAAGCTTTTCTCCAACTTGAAAGAGTTTCTACAACAGGTTGAGAGTAAGAATCAGACGATACTACTTTTATCGTGGCATTTGACCTATTTCATCGATGAGAACAAGGAGATAGGCATGCCAATTGAAAATGGCATATCTTGTTGAAAAAAAGTCATTTGATATGCCTGAACATATATCGTTATTCCTACGATCTGTGTTTGAATATCTGTTATTTTGTTGATAACATTATATATTGTGAACCATACTCTTTGTATGATAAGAATCATAAACTCGTTGCTTTTGTGAAATGATGCCAAAACAAAAGACAAGAGTTTGAGCTCCAAGACCTTTGAAATTTCAAACAGCTATGACCGTTATTAGTATATGTTCCATTACTATACCCATTGTTTGCAACTTAATTACTAAATGTTAGTTCTATAAACACACACAGACACACACACGTATCCAAATGGATCGTGCTGTTCTATTGTTTGCCTTGAAGCTTGCATCATAAAGCTTCACACGCCAAACCAGCTAGGAACGTCAGTTGTTTATATATATATATATATATATATTTTCTTTGCAAAGTTAACAAATAGACTCCGATATTGAAACAAATACATGTATGTTAGTCATTAAATTTAGTGACTTCAACTATATATCCTCCTCTATAATTGATTCGATCCACAATATTGTTTCACTTTCTTGCTTACAAACTAGTTAACTAAAATGCACCGATCATGTTATTAACTGTGTGTTGTCCTATTGGCCTTATCATGGATTCAGGGTAAGTCATTTTTGCCCTCATCTCCTTGTATTGGCCTGAAGCAACGCAGATGGATTATACAACTAGATGTGGGCCAAGATGACTCCCGCAGCAAATGTAACAATGCCAGTAGAAGAAAGAAAATAACCACCCATTTAATGACATTTTTATTAATAAATTTAATTTATTGTTATGATATTCTTATGAATATAGCTTACACAATTCAAGCATATATGACTCGCATAATGCAACACAAATATCCAAAGCCCATGCCATAGCAAAAAAGGCTTTATACAGGGGTTTTACATAGGCTTATACGGCTGTATCAATATATTGTTTAAGATAGAGACGTACAGGTTCCGTCTAAGACTTTATTAATGCTTGTTTTAGAATTTACTTAATCCAATACACTAGACATAGTTCATTAATAATTCATGATTATTGGCAATTGTTTTACCTGCACTAACCATGTACTCACTGTCAGTAAAGATGTATGAAATTGCATTATAAGTGTGTATCACGAAAAGAAAAAAGCCAATTTTCCATCAAATACTGAGTTTTAAAACGTTTGAGGGCTTATTTTGAATAGCATAGAGGCCGTACAGCACAAGGGTAGTGACAACGCTTTAACTACAAAGTACTTCAACTCATTCTTTGACTGATGTCTAGGAAATATATCGCTTTAGAGCTTGTTAGTCATGATAATAGCCCAACTGATCAGAGAGTATCGTCAGCTGTTGTGTACATGTCCATGATTTTGACATAAATGCTCTTCCATAAAGTATTATTTAACTTTACAATTAATTTTTCTGCTTCAGGCAAAACACTTTTACATACGCTAGACGAGGCCTTGATTCATCTAACAGCTGAAGAAAGACACTTTATTTCGTCCATGAAACCTTGCAAGCTACTGGAATTCTTCACGGGATCAAGCAGAGTTCCGCCTATGGGTTTCGAAGAAAGTCCACTAATAACCTTCGTCAATGATGATTATAAATTCCACCCATCAGCACATACATGTGGTAACAACCTTGTCTTGTACGTGAACGACAAAACATCCCTTAACAAGAGTGCCTTTTTCAAGATCATGGTGGAAACTCTAATGAATGCAGACAACTTTGGATTTGACTGATTGTAGAATATTCTTCTCAACAAAGGCAAATATATTATTTGCATCCTATATACTCAAACTTTGGTTCTAATTCTTATGGTACAATATGCATGTAATGTACTTCTAGCTATCATTGTGAATCTATGTTTGTTTTCAACTGTAGAACTTTGTGCTATGCAATTTTTGTGATGCAAGCGTATGTACAACTGACTCACCAACTGACTTTTTTTCATCTTACACAGATATTACACTATTATGTATGTATGTATGTATGTATGTATGTATGTATGTATGTATGTATGTATGTATGTATGTATGTATGTATGTATGTTTAATTTCTAGGCTGATAGTGACAGCCTATAAACATATGATCATCTTTACCTTTTACTAATATAATGCTCGAGAAAAAATAATAGAATACATGATGACTTTCTGTTCTCAAAGAGCTCAACAGACTTGTTTAATATGTCTAAACGTTTTAGCTGTATATGTGTCTATGTTTCCTGTGCTACTTTTATATGTGTATGGTTGTGTCTTGCTTACGTCTCTAAACAATCTTTTTGTTTCTGTTTATTCTTATATTTGTTGCTGTTCTTGCTGTTGTTTCTTTTTTTGTCTGGGAATATTTTTATATATTATATAGCCATCAGTAGTTGTAGTAGTTTGGTTCAAAGTCACATTCATTATTTGAAATTGACTAGCGCAGAAATAAGACACTTGTGAATAATATAGATATTGTTTTTCAAGGTCATTCTTCGCAATCCGACATTGCATCTTTTATTTGTTTAAAATAAGACTGGATCGATGACAACCAGAAACAGAAAATAAGCAGTGCTGATGCAAAGGATCGTGATGTGTTTCAGTCACACCTTTGGGCTTGGAAAGGTGTAAGAACAGCTCCAAATCTGGGTTTCACGAACACATATTAGTCTGGACTTAAAACTAGAATCATGCAACTTATTGGCTGAAATTTATGGCTGATTTCAAATTGACCAATTGACCATTCTATATTTTTTCTACTTTAAGATTCATTGTGGTGAAATGGGTCCAGGTCCTTATTTCACAAAACCTTAGATGATTTTAAATGTCTGTAGAAGGCACTTTAATGCACTTATTCGAAGCAAAGTCAATCTTTATCCAATGAGATTGTTTAATTTTAGATTTAAGTCTACGTTTAGAATCAAATACTAATGGTTAAATATGAGTCAGGTCATTGATTGACTAATATATTCAACTCTCATAGCAGTATTTATGTTATGCTTCGAGTTGCTGTAACTAAATGTTATACTTCAGCATAGCACCTAAAAGAAACCCTTTCACGCCGTCAGTGCAGTTAGTCCAAACATCGCTGAAGTTAGTCCAAACGTCGATGGAGTTAGCCCAAACACCTTTCTTTTGACAACTCATGCACACTATTTTGTCAGAAATCTGTTCTGTGGCTTTCCTATTCAGTACTTATCATAACGCGAATTCGTGCTGTAAACAAATAACAGAGTGTCGGAAATATGAATGTCTTGTATCCTGCAGGTTTTTAGAAAGCAAAGAAACTTTGATTTTATTTGTTTATTCAGTAAACAACATATATTAGCCAGGCGTATTCCTCCTGAAATAGTTTAATTGTCGATACAAATGCTTATAGGCTGATCAAAGATTGGGTAGTGTCATTAGGTATTGCGCCATTTGTGAACAGCTCCCTAGATGACATCGTAAGCATTTTCATTGCGCGCACATACTGTTTGACCCCGGTTTTGAGTTATCGGATTATACATTAAGAATAATAATGATAGTACTGCAAGCTGAAGACTTCAGATTTCTATAATTTCTGTAACTCTTTGCGAATCACTTTAAAAAATGAGGAAAAAAGAGCAGGCATTTCTGCAAAAAAAATGTTACAAATATCAACTTATGGTGGCAGAGGCGTTTCGACTGCAGTGATAGCACCACATGAGAGTAGTTTGGCATTACAGTTAGATGCTGCTAGGATAGTCACATTTCTAATCAGACGTGCGCATGCACGCAATATTTAGGAGGAATGCGGATGGTCCCCTCTCTCAGAAAGAAGAAATCGTACAAACTCTGTACTTGTCACAGAATTATTTTAAATGATTCACCAAGTTATTTAAATGAACTGCTTCCCCCTTTGGTGAGAGAAACGTCAAGATACAATTTATGTAATCAACAAAACTTCAGAAGATTAAATGCTAGACTTGAAATAACAAAACAAAAGTAACTTTCCTTAACTCCTCTATTCTCATATGGAATACCCTACCTGAAAATGTCAAAATGAAAAGCGATTTCTTTAAATTTAAAAGGTCTATTACCTGACAAAACAATAGCGTTCTTTCTTATCATCTTTCTGGTGATCGCAAATACTCTGTTATTCATACTAGGATCAGAAACCAATGTAAAGGATCTTAAAAAAAGATCTGTTTGACAATCACCTAATAGATTCTCCCTTATGCGACTGTGGTGTAGAAGCAGAAACTGCATATCATTAAATTTTCATTTGTATTCGATACACAGTTCAAAGGCAAAATCTAATACTTGGCCTTAACGAAATGTTCATTCCCATCTCTACAAACACTCTTCTACTTGGCTCACCTGAACTCGAAAATGAAGAAAATGTGAATATCTTTAAGTTTTTTTTTTTGAAAAGTACATTAAGTATACAAGGCGTTTGAACTAATGTTTTTCCTTAGATTCTAAATATAAAGGGATTTTTTTTTCCTTCTCAGACAGTACAATGACCAATTGATAGTTGATGCAGGTGCAGTACATACTAAATGCTATTCTTTCCGGAGTTTAGTAACACCATTGTTTATTTGCCTTGAATATCTTTTTTTTTTCTTTTACGAACCGTTATCCTTTATTTATCAGCACATCTTGTTTGGTTTTTGTTTGTTCTTCTGACGCTTGTCATCTTTGATTAATTTGTACCACTATATTTGTATGGGGAAGGGGTCATCTTCTGTTGTAAGAACTTGTAACCCGAACCCTTTTGCATAGTTTATAAAATAAAATATGTTTAATTCAAGTTTGGCATGCATATTCGACAACATTTGTATCTTTTGATTCTTTTTGACAGGAACGAAAACCTCTTACTTTAAACGTACGAAAGGTAAATGACACATTTGTATTTTGAAAAGTCCTTTAAATATTGTAAAATCAAAAAATAAAGACCTCTGTTGAAATAAAATCGCCATTGGAAGTGTGTGCGCTCAATATATATTATTATCTGATGGACTGATTGACCAAAATTAAATGAACAAAATACAGAATATAAAATTACATAAACTTGTAATCCGTAAGGCAATATATTCTTTCTTTTCAACTCTCGTGTGGATCTCGACTGCTCGGGAAATTCACAGGTTAAGCTGCGCATACATATATTATCCATCAGTTTGCACCAAACTATTTGCTTTGGGTTCATTTAATTTTGTTGGTATCTTTCTTTATGTTGTTTGTTTGTTTGTTTGGTGGGGGGGTAGTTGTAAAAATGATATTTTTTGTTGGTGTTGAAATCTGTATCTATGCCTCTGACCAAAATGGGATTTTATTCTCATCACATTTATATTATTTACATGGGGTCTTAAATATGTATATGATTCAATAATATATTTGCTTGTATTTTTATACGTTTGTTTTCTATACCACAAATATAAAGAAACTGTGCACATAGTCCTTTAATTGGATTGGGAAAAAATATCAAACTTTCTCTGTCTTTGTCTCCGTCAGTTGCATATGGTCACCATCTTTTATTATACACTTTGCAATCATATCTATTGCTCTGTCAGAAACTATATGTATAACATAATTTTAATATTATCAAGGCATTACATGTACCAGAAAAAATATAACTATGCACAATGTCAGTAACTTTAAAAGTTTTGGTCTTCCTTTTTAAAATTAGGAAGAATTCTTCGACCTTTTGCTTATGCTTCAGAAAGTATCAAGCTATCAATATATATATATATATATATATATATATATATATATATATATATATATATATATATATATACATACATACATACATACATACATACACACACGAGTTAGAATATAATAGAGTCAACAAATATTATATGTATCAGCTGATACAGGGGATGAGTAAGTTTGAACGGGCTTGCATGAAAGATAATCTAGAAAAATCATAAGGTTCTATTTACGGGACTCTAATTATGAGTAGGTTCTACTATCATAGACACAGCTTGATCTACAACTATTAATATGGATAATAAAACCAAAACCACTTGAAAATTAGTGACTGCACATAATTCTCTTTTTTTTTTTTTTTATAGCTCTATTGGTCATAGACCACATGAGATTATGGGATGCCCTGTCGTCCGTCTGTCCGTTTGGAGGATTGCCATGAAATTGTTACAGACACAGACATTCATCTCAAGGTCTAGTTCGTGCTAAATGAAATTAGCAGCCATCTTGAAAATCTTATCATCGCCACTCCGCGTCAACGGCTGGACGTATCAATATGGGGTTTTCATGAAAAGACTTATGTCGTCTAGCTGATCCTTAATCCAAATGTTGCTGATCTGACATCCAATATAACCGCCATTGCAGCCATCTTGAAAATCTTGTTGTAGTTACTCCTAGTGAGCAAACAGTCATATTGACGTGGGCTTTTCACCAGAAGACATCTTTTGTCTAGTTGGTCCCAAATGAAAATGGCCAATCTGACTCCAGTATGACTGCCATGACGGCCATCTTGAAAATTTTGTTATCGCCACTCCTAGATGGATGGTCATATCGACATGGAATTTTTGCCAAACGATTTGTTTATGATGTCTTATTGCCGATCTGTGACCATGGTCACCATGGCAGCCATCTTGAAAATCGTGTTATCGCTACTCCTAAAAGGAAAATCACATCGACATCGGGTTTTCAACACACCGCTTCTGATGATTTCTAGTTGTTCCATAATGAAAATGATGCCAATCTGACATCCAATATAGCAACCATGGTGGCCTTTTTGAAAATCTTGTTATCGCTTTTGCTCGTATAGGGATGGTCATGTTGACATGATGTTTTCATTAAAAGACTTCTTATGATCTTTGGTTGAGCCTAAATGAAAATGCTGCTGATCTGACATCTAATATATGCAACATAGCCATGGTGACCATTTTGAAAATCTTGTTATCGCAACTCCTCCTGGTCCTAAATTAAAATGGTGCCGATCAAACATCCAGTATAGCTGTTACGATGGCTATCTTGATAATCTTGTTCTTGGTACTACTCTTGAATCGATGGTCATATCGACATGGGGATTTTACAAAAAAGCTTGTGTCTAATTGGTCTTAAATGAAACGGTTGCCAATCTTACTTCTCATATGGCCGCCACGGCAGCCATCTTGAAAATCTTGATTTTGCTCAAGAATATAAGATATGGTTTCAACACTCAGCAGTTTAAAAGAAGAAACGATTATATCTTGGATTGCTGAAAAATTCTTTTCGGTTAGTAGAGCATCAGTTTCTTTTGAGGGATTTTTGTTTCTAAAGAATTGCAGGAAGTTGAAATGTTTTGTCTCCCAGCAACCGTTGTTGAGACCTTGAGACCTGATTCTCCAGAGCAGATCTAAACGATTTCATCAAAGCCTAAAATGATTTTATGCAAGCCAAAATTAAGATTACTTTTGTGCTTTTCTTTTTTGAAATTAAACTTAGTACCGTTTCATTTATCAATATGATTTTCATTCAATTTATATTATTTTCCCCCTGTTTTGTAGAATATATTCCAGATTGAATCCTTCAACAGCCATCACAAACGAAGAGCAATTTTCCCATATTTGAATCATACTGTTTTGCAATCTTAATCCACTGAACCCCGATTTTAACATTCTGACAAGGAGTATTTATTATTAATTTTGTAGAATCCTATTTTAAAACAAAACTTGTTTCTTAAAGGCAATATAATACCTGAAAATATTCACTCCTCAGAGATGTTGGAGAAATTTTTATCTAGCCGGTAAACTCAAGAGAGACAGAAAAATCATTTGTTGTTTGTTGCGATGTTGTCATTGGTCCAGCTACCTTGGAGTAAACCTAAATTATAATGTTCTAAGGCTATTCTTGGTGCTCCTTTCACCGCTTGACATTGCACTACACTGAATATTTTTGCGCATATATTTTACCGTGCTCTGCATTCTGATGAGAGCAACAAATACTCTGCAAACACTTAATTTACATTGCCTCAAATGGACACTGCTGGCACAGAAATCAAATGGACATTGCTGGCACAGAAATCAAATGGACACTGCTGGCACAGAAATCAAATGGACACTGCTGGCACAGAAATCAAATGGACACTGCTGGCACAGAAATCGGTTAAGCAAATTACCTTATACCTGCTGATGATTGCCTTCCAATGCAATGTAAGCAATGTGAAGCTGTACGGCGGCTTTTGCTTTTTCTTTTGTTACTGCGTTGAGTTTTATGAGGGGGGGGGCGGAGGGAGGCAACCCCCTCCCGTTTATCCTGAATCTCTTATAGTTCGTTTATATACGTCCTTTAACCAATGACAATCCCAATGCGTGACCTTTTGAAAGTTTATCTAAGATCACAGCCTCAACAAATTCTCCATTAGGAGAAAATATTCTGCAGACGTATCGTTTTAAATAACGAGTCTTCGGGTTCATGTAGAAAATAAAAATGCTCGATATTTCAAATTCCAGATTTTAACTACATTATTTAGTGTTGCATCCTGAGCAATGTCGCACGTTTTGATGAATCAATCCTATTTCGACGGTAATGAAGTTAGAAACTGCTTCATCGAATGAAAAGGGTTTCAAATTTCTATAATATTTCGGAGTGTTTATTTTCTTTGCTTCATGAATATGATATTTAATCCAACAATCAGATTGATAGAAGCTTTTCGAATGTTTATGGGAGGGAGATAAATGTGATGATATGAAGCTAAATATTTTGAACCTGGGTCAATCTTGGAAGATTACATTCAAGTTCTTGTGAAATATTTTTGTGTTTTCATATTGCATCAATTAATATTGCTCTACTCTAATACTTTACATTACCTGATACGTGTAATTGTAAACATTCAAGATTACCTTATTCAGCTGTGATACCTGTTGGATAATTGCATATTTTCTGCTACATCTGATGTCACTGAAACATACTTTCAACATTGGAGTTCCTTGATAATTCCAGATAACGGTCCCTCAGGTGTAGAACCTTAGCAGTGATAAAATGACAAACAAGAGTGTTTAACGTGTGAATCAATTTCATGATTGTTTAATCTAAACCTTTACTTAATGGTATTATGCTATTAATTAATATTGCGTGTGTGAATTTATTTATGATTCGGTGATTAAAACTGAAAACATATCCTCTTCGTTCGTACATGAATTCATCTTTCCTAATGAAATGATAACCTATTTGTCAACTTGCTATCGATCCATAGGAAAAGACCATTTGTATTGCTTTATTGATCTTACTGCATTGCATGCCTTTTACGTATCGTTCGTAGACATGGTTCCTGTTGATAACTAAAACTTGTCTTCAATCTTCTCCTTCAAACATTATTTGTACACCATGTATGATATACTCCTAGCCTACTGTGAACTCATAACTTCCACTTGTAAACCATCTTACCCTTGTGTAAATTGTTTCGCCTTTTGTGTTGACATTTAGTACAATATTCAGTTTTGTGCAATTTCTATGCTGATGCCCGATACAGGATCGTGTTTGCTTCTTAAAACCAGACATGTGTTAGCTTAAATTAAATAAGATTTCGTTCGCATGTGGGAAAAGTATTTTCCGTTTGTATCGCTTATAACTCCACAATTATATCTAGGAGGGTACAGTATATATTTAAAGACAGATCTTCATGGACAGGTGGATTATGAATATTCATCGAAGCGAATCCCAGAATTCATTTTTAGTCATGCTACTTATGGTCGCATCGACAGGTGAGTGATGTTTGATTTAGTTTGTGATTGTGATCACGCAAATGTATGTTTCAGATTATGGTTTTCTTTGTGTTCTAACAGCATTCAGTATCCAGTGTATTAAAGCACATGATAGATAGATAGATAGATAGATAGATAGATAGATAGATAGATAGACAGACAGACAGACAGACAGATAGATAGATAGATAGATAGAGTAAACCTAATACCAGGAGGCTCAAGGAACCACAACAATAGCATATTCATTTCCGAATTACGTTATAACCGAGGTAAAATGTAATATAAAGTACTGGAGGAACCTTGCAATGTTTCTTTATAATATTAGATATTTTATTGCCTCTGGTTTTCTTTAAATGGAGTTATTGATTGATAGATAGATATATAATGGTCTATGCAACCTAACTTGGACAAGATTAAGTCCTGTAATAGTTACCGTGTTCGAGTATCGATATGCAAACTTCCGGTATCTCAAAGTAGTGCTGATGTCAAAAAAAAAAAAAAAAAAAAAAAAAAAAAAAATTATCATAAAAGCAGTCAGAAACCTTGCTTTAGCCCAAATTGACTAATGGTAGGCTGGTATTAAACTCAATATCGGTGGAGCTTAGAATTCGTCTATCATATATCCTTGTGGGCGGCGAAATCCGACGAATTTTGGGACCATTCTTAACTCCAGCGATATATATATATATGTATATATATATATATATATATATATATATATATATATATATATATATATATATATATATATATATATGTATATATATATATATATATGTATATATGGTCGTTTTCTGTAATAATTGTTTGACATAGTTTTCTGACTGCGATGTGTAGCAAGTCGTGAATTTATTCAACTTCAAACTGACTGGATTGCCGACCATTCCTTTCTAGGGCAGCTGAGTCATTGTTTATAGAGAGGCTCTTGAAGGAAAATGATGAAGTATATATAACTGAGAGGAAACGTTTTACAAATAGGCAACCATAAGAATGTAGCATTGATATTTTCTTTCAAAGCAGGTCCGGAAAAACCTCATAGCCCTATATACAGAACAAGTGAAATTCTTGGTCGGGCTACTGAGTAGTGAAATGTTTTTACACTTGTCTGGAACCAGTCAGTTTTTGTTGATGTGAAAAGGTCAGACAACTTCTGAATCCCAACTTTGATTCACAGCTTGCATGTTATATAATCTCTATAAAATCTAAATCAGTTACCTTCACAAATTAATTACGTTAGAAATTTCAAGTACTTTCAATATAAATTATTAGAAGGCCGATCCGCTCCCAACAAATACTCAAACGAACACTCCAACAAACACTCAAATGAACGCCTGCCAACCTGTGCTACAAAGCTAATATCTAGTGTCGCAAATTGCAGACACTCTGTTGTGTGTTTCCAGTCTCACTTAGCGGGAAAGATCAAAGAGACGCTAGCACCAATCAGTTGATGGTTTCATACCTTATATGCCCTTCATGGGTGTGACAATATTGCTGTTGGTTGTGCTGAAATTAACATAACAATTAAAAGCTGTTTTATACTGCAACAACTTCAGTAGTTATGTAATTTTTTGAGAGCTGTTTCTATACACAAGCTTTATAACTAAAAGTGGTTGGGATATTGCGACCATTTCCGTTCTTCCGTCAGTCTATCCGTCACGCTAGCCTCTTCTCTAGCCTCTTCTACAATTTTAGACAAATATTCACGAAATCTAGCGAAATAATTGGTATAAACAACATGTTTTAGGTATCATTAAAACAAAGTTCATCAACATGGAAACAAGGTCGTATTTGTCACTTACGATGAGCTCCGCAACACGATCACCAAATAATCTTTTGAAAAGTTGTGGAACTTAAAATTAACACTGAAAGAGGCAGTAAACTGGATGCACCTTATGTCTCTCATGCTTCAAGATGTAATCTTAAGGCAGTTGTTGTAAGATCCGAAATTACTGATGTTCTTGTGATCTGTCTAGGTATCCATGGGTAGCCTTTCTGTGCTCTTTATTTAAACGGAGATCACAGAGAAAGAAAAGGTCAATCAGGAATAACAAACTTGTCAGTTCCAATGGTGGAACTTGTTGCAGACCTTTGATAGGTCCCTATGCATTTACAGATTGTGATGCAATCAATGCCCTTGCTGGTTGAGGCAAACATCGGGAGACTTAAAACTCACAAAGGCAAATATTACTGACTAGGATGTCCTTTCCTAAGATTTGGATGGTTTCAGTTCAACTCTTAGACCATAGGGAGTTAACTTGCCGCATGTATGTTTCAACAACAAGTGGATATCATCAACGAACTCAGATACCGGATATTTTGTTTAAAAAAAGAGACATTTTTTATTCTCAGCTTCATCCTTGTGAAGGCTGCCTTTCTAAATGGCACAAAGTGTCTGTCATCAAACAGGCACATATTCATATGGTGTACTCAAAGGTCCAAAACAATGGATACCCATTAACTGTTTTTAGAAGCAGTTTACTGCTTTCAGATAGCCGTTCACTGCTAAAAAAAATAGTTGTGAACTGACAACATACAGTTAACCGCTATTTAAAAGCCGTTCACTGCTTAAATATACCAGTTATACACAATTACAATGCGGATCACCGCTATTAATATAACTGTTAACAATCGGTTAACCGCTATCTTGCAACCAATCAAAATCCTTGCTACAAGCAAGGTTTTCAAGTAAATAATTAGTGTTGAAGATGAATATTACCTCATTGGATATTAATTAAGTAAACGATTGATGAAAAGGTTAAGTCCTCTTTTTTTCAAGCAAGGTGTGAAGACGGGGTGTTGCTTCAATTATTTGCAAATAATACTTATATTAACCTTGCTTGCATAAAAAGGAAAACTAGTTCAAAGGTAGAGCTCAAAAATGAAACGAGTGAGGGCAGAGAGAACTGAACAGATCAGAATGCCTTGGGACATATTTTTTTTGTATTTGTTATTTTTATTTTTTACAAATAATATTGAGCTGGATCTACAAATTGCGACTTTCTTAGGTATCATATCAATTGAAAAGAACAACATTGGCTTTGCAAATAATAAATGGTTCATTACGAAAATAACTTCAGCAAGCTTATTTCATGTCTAACGTGCACCGTTGCCTACATTACGGGGAAAACTTGTATCTATCCTCGGGACACTGGATAGATATATTATGGTATTAACATAGTGTTAACATCATAAACTTAATATACAAAAAGGTTATCTCCAGAATAATAAATGGCTGGCAACATTAAGAAGTCCAGTCTCGTTGTGAATATGAATGACCACCTTCCCTCCAGTTTCCCACATTTCTAGACTTTACCAACCATTTCATTTCAGCAGCAAGAAATTACTCGAGCTCTACTAACGCTTTGTAAGCCTCCTTCATTTTTCTTTCTTTATTTCATTCGTAACAAACATGTTTCGCCAGCTTTACATTTAGTAGAACAAAATTTGCATTAGTTTTAATAAGGTCGCTATTATCATGTACCCGCGAGCAATCCCTAGATGTGTAGTGTGTGATGTCACACGATCGCAAACATACTCGCTTAGCGATGCATGACTTAACTCTGCTCTAAATACACAGTCATTCCGGGTGCCTCTGATATAAGAGAATCAGTTACTTGGTGGCCAAGTGAGTGTGCCTGCTAAGCATGAACGCCTATGGTGGCAGATTTCTGCCAACCACTTCCCACTTATTCACTTAAGTAAATCGACTTATTCATTGAAATATGTTGGCATAATTATAAATAAGTCGTTTTAAGACGACAAATAAGTCGACTTATGTAAAATCTAAAGCGACATATACATTTCTTTATGTCGACGTAATAACAGGATAATTTGACCAAAAGCTGTGTTAATGCCTACTTCTGCCGTCCATCGTAGCCATTTGAATCATTTAAATAAGTCGACATAATACTGCAGCAAGTCGACATAATTTAAGCAAGTCGACCTTCAAGTAGCGAGATCTTGATATTTAAAAACTGATACATGATGGAGACTTTAAACTGTATGGTGGCAGATTTCCGCCAACCAATGCCTATATTCACGACCAAGTTCAACCTTTTGAGGTGAGGTGCGCTTAGTTGAAGAGTACATTGGTTGGTGTGTGCGTGTGTGCATATATTCAAAATTCTTTTTTTTAAAATAAGAGAAGACATTTTACATTAAAAGGATACATACAAACTGGCACATGCTGACTCATTGTGTAAGAATGAGTTATTACATTAAGTGTAAAGTTGATAGTGCAGGCGATCGTGCATGTCAGTGCATATGTAAATTTCTTATACAACCCGTGATTAAAACATATCCAATACCTTAACGAAATCCAAACATATCCAATACCTTAAGGAAATCGAAGAGTCTTTTTTACAAGCAGGCAGAGGTACATTATGTGAAACTTTGATCAATAAGGGTCGTATGACTCTATGTATTACAATATGTCTACATGTCTGAGAATTTATACAAGAATATTTTTACTGGACTGCTTAACTTTTTAAATATATTTCCCAACTTTAAATACCTCCTAAATGTTTGAATCAGAACTTCAAAATTTAAAGCTGATTTGGATAAAAAAAAAAGTTTTGTTATAACAATGAAAACATAAATAACAGTTGAAACATCATTTGCTAATATTATATTTTTTTTAAACATTTCTTATTAATATTAAAACAATCCTTCAAGTACTGTTCTAACTTATTTAACAAATGATTTACTTTTGTACATTTGAATAATAAATGTTCAATTGACTCTCCAATTCACAGAAACTACAGTTGCCATTGCCTAATATTCTGGCTTTGTGCTAAAATGAATTTGTACACAAAATTGTAATCAATATTTTAAACTAAAAATCCCTCAATTTCATATCATCAATGTGAGAAAGTTGAGAAAACTAATGAATTATTTTATCTGAATGTATAATATCAAACTCTCTTGTCCATTTTTTGTACAGACTCATGTTTTTTATTTTTTATTTTTTTCTTCAAAAATAATATCATAGAATTATGCATTCTTTCTTATTCCTCACAATATGATAAATATAGACATTATAACTTGCAACTTAATTTATTTTATATTCTTGAATTGTCACCTTTCCATTTCCAATTAAATCTATCAAATTTTGAGGAATTTTCTTTATTACTGAGTTATAATCTAAAAATGTTCCTTTAAATCCGTACATATATTTTAATGCCAATATTTTTATATAAAACTTTTCATTGCCAATCTTTTATATGAAACTGTTGTGACCCTAATATATTTTAGTAATACCATTTTGGTGAAAATTAAACATTTTCAAATGTAATCAATTTTCAACTTAGTAAATTCGTGTCATGCTTCTAGTACATTTCTCCAGAACTTGTTGCTAAGATTTTGAAGCAATAAGTGATTAATATGTGATCCAAAACTATATATTTTCTAAACTTCGATACACGATAAAGACATCCATTTAGTTTTGTTTTTAATGCCTTTTCTCAACCATGATATCTCCAATGTTTTAATAAAATCTTTAATTTGAACCATCTTCTGTCCTCCATGCTTATAATCTGGAGAAATCACCTGTCATTTAATACGATGTGGCCCAGAATTCCAAATAAATTTTTAAAAGTTTTCAAGGTTTTCTATGAGAAATAATGGTGGATCAGGCAAAGACTTCAGCTGTTGTTACGTCTAGGGGTTAGAAATAGTAACAAAAGAAAGAACGACTCAAACAAGCTTTCACAATTGCTAAAATATAAATTTAATTTTCTAAAATATTAAATATTTCAAACAAACAAAGCGAAAGAATTAAAAATAACTTACAGTTTAGAAATTCCTATATAATCCTAAATGTCCTATTGAATTTCGATAATCCGGAAGTTAATCCAAAGCATTCTGAATGAAGTCACTAAAGTGTTGATGTGCCAAAAGAAACACAGTTTTAAATCCAAATGTTAATAATCCCAGGTAAACTCCTGTGAATGTAGAATATTGTTAAGTTCCTTGAAGAATAGTACTTAAGTCCAAAATGTACTATGTATATAATAGATTTTCACCAGCTCATTTTGCAAACAACAATAATCTTCCTCAATAACCTTATGATTCAGATGAACTGCAAAGAATGAAGATTCAGTGGTTATGTTGGCATATATAGTCTCTTACGGCGTAAAAAATAATTTAACCTTCTAATACTGCGACTTAGAATGATTTCTGTCAACAACCTTCTTTAACCAATCAGAAACTAGGTCGCGCATGATACTGTTAAAAGTGCCTTCGTACTATAATGAAAATACCTTATTTCAAATCAACATGATGTTGACATAGGATTCAAGGTCATAAATCTGCAGACGCTACCACGTGATTTCACCATTGTGGGTTAAGCTGACCGACATAATTATTGATTTTCCCAGGACTTAACATGACTCATGTAAACATGTTGACGTTCATTTGTACTTTAAGAATAGCATAGGCTACTGAACTAAGGAATTATAATAAAATGATTATAAACCCAAATGAAAACTATTATAATTTAAAGATAATACATAATGCCGTAACACTGTATAAATCTAGATAAAACTAAGGACTTAATTATGGTTATTTTTCCATGTTGAATAATTTTTCTCCTTTCCACTACTAAACGTTGATTCTTATCTTCTTCATCATCTCAGCTGAATTTAAATCCCAAATATCATATACTAGACTTAAAATAAATAATGCCAAAAGTTTAAAAAGGTCCTTGATCACAATCTAAATTAAACGCATGGCACAATCTTACTTTTGATTTCGATAATATCCCAATCCAAATTCCCTAGATTTTTAATCCTGACAGTCTATAAAAGTTTTGTAACACATCTAATGTAGCTTTAACAGATATTTCACCAACATCTGAACGTATCTGAGTATCATCAGCATACTGACTTAATTTACTTTCAGTGTTATTATTAGTAATTTATTTAATTGTTGTTTGTTCAATACACAAAATAAATATGTATAGGGAAATTGGATCTCCTTGTCTACAACCTATTTTACATTAAAAAATCTGACATATACCCAATTTGCAATATATATGAATTAGCTCACTTAGAAAGTAGTTTCGTCGATTTTAATTTTGAATCCCCAAATTTTCAAGTACCAAAAAGTTGTATCTATACATTTCCAGGAAACCGTATCAAATGTTTTCTCAAAATCTATGCACAAATTATACCAGGAATATCTTGCTGTATTGTTTCAAATAAATTATTGTATATCATTCATTAATACTCTCCCCACCGAATCTTCCAAAAATGAATCCTTTTTGGACTGCATGTATTAAATCATCTAAACCAATTTTCGTTCTATTTGCTATACAACCGGAATCCATTTAATCAATTACATTCAACACCTTTTAATCTGTGTGACCGATTATAAGTAAGCTTGCATTCATTTGGACCTAATTCATATTCAAGTTCTCTCTCCTCCCAAACACTAGTTTCATCATATTACTTATTATAATAACTTTTCTGTTTTATCTGTACATCAATTTTCAAATTCGTCTATCAACTTTAACAAGATTTTAATGGTATAATTCATATTATCTAAATTAAAGAAATATTTTGTTGTTTTTTCCCCCATATCCAAGTATCTTGCTTTTAATCTTAGCATTACTGAATTTTCTTATCTCTCATTCATCGCAATTGTACTTTTTAATTTTCCAAGTCTTGTATTTTTCACTATTTATATTTTGTGTAATATTGGTATATTTTATTTTCCAAGTATTGTTTCACTACTTATACTATTGTAATATTGGTATATTTTATTTTTCAAGTATTTTTTCACTACATATGTTATTGTTCTACTGGTATATTTTATTTTCCAAGTCTTTTTTCACTACTTATATCATTGTAATGCTGGTATATTTTATTTTCCAAGTCTTTTTTCACTATTTATATCATTGTAATATTGGTATATTTTATTTTTCAAGTATTTGTTCACCACTTATATTATTGTAATATTGGTATATTTTATTTTCCAAGTATTTGTTCACTACTTATATTATTGTAATATTGGTGTATTTTATTTTCCAAGTATTTGTTCATTACTTATATTTTTGTAATACTGGTATATTTTATTTTCCAAATATTTTGTCACTACTGATATCATTGTAATATTGGCATATTATATTTTCAAAATATTCAATGGCTTATTGAAGCTTGATTTCTTCAGAACGTTTCTGTTTTTTTTTTTTTTTTTTGTTTTGTTTTTTTTGTATATGATGAATATTTTGTGTTCCCTCTAATCATAATTAAAAGTGTCTCTAAAAATAATTGATTAGATATATTAAGCTAAAGATTCTCAGCATTTGACGTCTTTGACATCAATATCACTCGTTTCAATGGCATATGTTTTATTTACTTCATATATAGTATCATTCACTATTTGAATATATCCTTTATCATTTAGTAATGTGCTAATCATCTTCCAATATCATCTCTCTCTCTCTCTCTAACATTATCTTCAAATTTAATTTCTTGCATATTCCTGGATGATCTGATGTTTAACCGGATACAATACAACTCCTAAGAACATAGGCACTGACATGATTTTTCATATGCCATGTAAACTCTTTTTGTTTTCATTTAAGATCCTCTAAACATGTAATATCTCTACATTTCCATTCATAGCTATCAGTTACGTTTGGATTATTTATATTTGATTATTTTCTCAATCCATTTCCATGTCCAAATTCAATTTTAAATCACCACACAAAACAATAAAATCATTCTGAAAATCTGCTATATTTTCCTTCAAGTTTTCGTAAAATTGTTGCTGATCATTATTTGGCCCATATACATTAATGAATGTAATGCTCTTCCATTGATTGTGAGGTCAACAATCAAATATTTTTCCATTGAATAAATTATCTCGTATATTTTTATTTTATATTCTCTCGTATGTATGTATATCTATATATATATATATATATATATATATATATATATATATCTACACGCATATGCTTTGATTTACAGTAGTGTTCATGACAGTCTTATTGAATACGGAATTTCTTTTCTTTCCAAGTCTTCTTTCTTTCTTTTTTGATTTATCGTTCTTTTGTGCCAAACAGTTCATTCTTGTTTTTGCAAAAAATCCTCTAAGGAACGAATCATGGCTGTTTTTCCATTGCTGAATATTGCAAATACTTTGCAGTAAAAAAAACACACCAGGATGTTATAAAAGGCTGCCTTGCTATATTGTCCATTTAAGCTTTTTCCTGCCTCTTAGCACCAAGATTTTCACTGATCTTGGTGGGAATTTTCAGTTGATGGGTCTGTTTGCATTTTTTTTATGGCCCTACTTTATTTGCAAGATTTATACCACCTTTATCCACCGTTACTACTACGTTGTTCTCAACATGTTTATGAACTTTTTCTCCCTTTCTGTTGAAGACTCATTCTTCTTTCTGTCATCCACTCTGTATATCTAGACACTGTTCACTCTGGAATATTGCTCAACTTCATGCACTTTTTTAAGATATGTTTGTTTGATGCGTGAAGCTCTTGTATCTTCTCAGATGTTCCATTTGCCTTCATTTGCCTCCATTTGCCTCCTTATCTTATCGTTTTCAATTTGTTGTTGAAATACTTCTCCTCTCAGTTTCTCTAAAAAGTCTTCAGCAATCTGTTAAATTTCTAGTAAGATTTCCTGTTTAAGCTCCTCTTTCATTTCTTTGAGTGAGCTTTTCAAGTGATCCTTGGTCACTATTTGATCTAGGTTTTTAGTCAGGCAATCTTAAAATACCACATTGGCATTATACTTCATGCCTGAATCTGATTGGACTCAAATGAAGCCATTCTGTCTTTACCTGATGTGTTTCAGATTGCAGTTGTGATCTCACAAATTAGCAAATAGAGGTCTACATACTATCCACAGAGCTACTTTTGTTTTAGTTCTCGTCCTCATCCTCATCAAAACCACTTTCTTTGGATTTTGATTTATTCTTGTTTGGAGGCGTGGCTAATGTTCAACCAATAAATGTTCAAGTATGATCACTTGAAGCAACTCTGTATGTTAGTGTAGTTGTAAACATCATGCACGTGCAACTGGAGAGGATGCTTTTAACAATAGTAAACTCCTTAACTCCTTAAGTGGACAAAATTCAATATAAATGCATTGTGGAAAACAAATTGTGACTTTATCTCAGTACTCCAGTATATTTAACTAACGTTCACTTGGCCTCCTTTGAATACACATCCTTTAATCAAGTCTCATTACACTCAGTCTTTGACCTGAGGTCAGCAGCCATTATGCATGCATTTAGCAGAAGGCTCGCCTTCACCCCAAAATACTAAACAATCTCAGAGTTAAACTGTATATGGAAGTTCATGCTTAGCTAAATTGCAGCATGATACCTGTCCTTCATGTCTATGTGCACATACTATTTCAAACGTGCTTAAATGCTCCAACAGTTTAGAATATTGTAGCACTGACATCTTATCACGTGTCTCTCACCAGTTGGTAATCTTTGACCGCCCTTATATATATATATATATATATATATATATATATATATATATATATATATATATATGGTGGACATGAAAAGAAAAAATATACGTATGCAGTTAACATTAGCTATGCAGCTAACATTCATCCGTACCCTCAGAGACCTAGCCAAGGGGTCCTGATGTCCTCATTACGGAAATGGGAGGGATAACAAAACAGATTTGCGTGAGAATATCAACCATATACCCCTTTTTGACATGCTTACTAGTATTATAAATACTTGAATTTTTGCATGGGTAATGAATATCTACAAAATTAAATCCACCAAGAAATATAATATATAGGGTATTATGGTACTAAACAAGTGTGACAATATAATGTATTGGGTATTATGGTACAAAGCAGGTGTGATAATATAATATATTGGGTATTATGGTACAAAACAAGTGTGACAATATAATGTATTGGGTATTATGGTACAAAACAGGTGTGACAATATAATTTATTGGGTATTATGGTACTAAACAGGTGTGACAATATAATTTATTGGGTATTATGGTACAAAACAAGTGTGACAATATAATTTATTGGGTAGTATGGTACAAAACAGGTGCGACAATATACTATATTGGGTATTATGGTACAAAACAGGTGCGACAATATACTATATTGGGTATTATGGTACAAAACAGGTGCGACAATATACTATATTGGGTATTATGGTACAAAACAGGTGCGATAATATAATATATTGGGTATTATGGTACTAAACAGGTGTGACAATATAAACAGGTGTGACAATATAATATATTGGGTATTATGGTACAAAACAGGTGTGACAATATGATTTATTGGGTATTATGGTACAAAACAGGTGTGACAATATAATATATTGGGTATTATGGTACAAAACAAGTGTGACAATATAATTTATTGGGTATTATGGTACAAAACAGGTGTGACAATATAATATATTGGGTATTATGGTACAAAATAGGTGTGACAATACAATATATTGGGTATTATGGTACAAAACAGGTGTGACAATATAATATATTGGGTTTGATGGTACTAAACAGGTGTGACAATATACTATATTGGGTATTATGGTACAAAACAGGTGTGACAATATAATATATTGGGTATTATGGTACTAAACAAGTGTGACAATATAATTTATTGGGTATTATGGTACTAAACAAGTGTGACAATATAATATATTGGGTATAATGGTACTAAACAAGTGTGACAATATAATATATTGGGTATTATGGTACTAAACAAGTGTGACAATATAATATATTGGGTATTATGGTACTAAACAGGTGTGACAATATAATTTATTGGGTATTATGGTACTAAACAAGTGTGACAATATAATATATTGGGTATTATGGTGCTAAACAAGTGTGACAATATAATATATTGGGGATTATGATACTAAACAGGTGTGACAATATACTATATTGGGTATTATGGTACAAAGCAGGTGCGATAATATAATATATTGGGTATTATGGTACTAAACAGGTGTGACAATATAAACAGGTGTGACAATATAATATATTGGGTATTATGGTACAAAACAGGTGTGACAATATGATTTATTGGGTATTATGGTACAAAACAGGTGTGACAATATAATATATTGGGTATTATGGTACAAAACAAGTGTGACAATATAATTTATTGGGTATTATGGTACAAAACAGGTGTGACAATATAATATATTGGGTTTGATGGTACTAAACAGGTGTGACAATATAATATATTGGGTATTATGGTACTAAACAGGTGTGACAATATACTATATTGGGTATTATGGTACAAAACAGGTGTGACAATATAATATATTGGGTATTATGGTACTAAACAAGTGTGACAATATAATTTATTGGGTATTATGGTACTAAACAAGTGTGACAATATAATATATTGGGTATTATGGTACTAAACAAGTGTGACAATATAATATATTGGGGATTATGATACTAAACAGGTGTGACAATATACTATATTGGGTATTATGGTACAAAACAGGTGTGACAATATAATATATTGGGTATTATGGTACTAAACAAGTGTGACAATATAATATATTGGGTATTATGGTACTAAACAGGTGTGACAATATAATTTATTGGGTATTATGGTACAAAACAGGTGTGACAATATAATTTATTGGGTAGTATGGTACTAAACAGGTGTGACAATATAATATATTGGGTATTATGGTACTAAACAGGTGTGACAATATACTATATTGGGTATTACGGTACAAAACAGGTGTGACAATATAATATATTGGGTATTATGGTACTAAACAAGTGTGACAATATAATTTATTGGGTATTATGGTACTAAACAAGTGTGACAATATAATATATTGGGTATTATGGTACTAAACAAGTGTGACAATATAATATATTGGGGATTATGATACTAAACAGGTGTGACAATATACTATATTGGGTATTATGGTACAAAACAGGTGTGACAATATAATATATTGGGTATTATGGTACTAAACAAGTGTGACAATATAATATATTGGGTATTATGGTACTAAACAGGTGGGACAATATATTTTATTGGGTATTATGGTACAAAACAGGTGTGACAATATAATTTATTGGGTATTATGATACTAAACAGGTGTGACAACAATAAAATGTTATCCTCACGAAATTATCTGTTTACTCACAAAATACAACTGTTTTCCAGACACATACTTTTGATCTACAGTATTTAAATAACTAATAGTTCAATCCTCCGATAAAGCCTTCTTGCGATCATGAAGAGCTACGACCTATTTCTTAATTACGCTTGTTCTGATCTCGTAATTACGCATGCTGCGTTATTATTGTAGTTTGAGCCAATTGCAATACTTTTTTCTCAGATCTAAGCTTGTTATTTCGCACCATCAATTTGTCGCCGTATGCCTCATTCACTGGAAAAAAGCTGAAATTACGGAAAATAATTTGATAAAAAAATTTCTTGGCTTTGGAATACTGGACTTTAATTTGTATTCAAGGATAACTTGATAAACTTTCCATATTTAGAAATGCAGTAAACAAAAACCTCTGCTATCGCTGATTGAAGTCATTTCAGACCTTGTCATTATTACATTTTAGTGATCATTAACGTCAAAATCTGTATTATATTCCGCCTCTTCAAGTGCAAACATGTGTTCCGTTCTGCCTCTGATATATCACTAATGATTGAATGGATAATACGAAATCGCTTCATGGACAACACATTGGTTAGGCTACTGATTTCATGCATCCGCCTTACTCGGATTGATTTATGACGTAAACACGTGCAAGGATATATGTTTGGCTATATGTGTGAACGGTTGTTTCTCTCTGGTAGTTCAATTGTCTTGTCTCTTGAACTTTTGTACGCCGTTGACTTTTCCGTAGGAAGTATTTTTAAAAAAAAAAACATTTTCTATATTTATTTTTCCTCCAATTACTAAAAAGTTTTTTTTATTATTCTTTTTTTCTTTCCCAATTTATAAAACAACGTTTTATAACTTGGACGAAAAATAAATATATTCTACAGAAATTATGATATTATGTTTAAATCCTTTTGATTGAAGATATATAGTTTGTTAGGAATAAACATGAAACTTAAAAATCAATTTGTTATTGAAATAATACTTGATCTACTTGTATATTTTTGGATATGGCGAAAGATGAGTGTGACTATAGATGTTGTTACAGACATTAGCTAAATTCATATCAGTATTTAAGAATAATAGCTCATTTATGTGTCTAATTGGCGATCACTTGAATAAGCATTTGATTTTAATCTTTGAGTGAGTATTGCATGAAAGACAATCTTTTTGTGTTACAATTGAAAAATTAATTAAAATCAAAAGAATTACCTTTTTTTTCGAAAGTCTGTTTTGCTTTGCAGTATTTTATATGTCTGACGAGACCTTAGATATATTTCATTCTGCTATTGATTTCATACAAAAGCCACGCTTAAATATCTCATCAGTAAAATGTATTGATCGCGCAAGGAGGGCGAGAGTTTCCAAGTTGAAAGCCTTAATTCGTATTGTCAACTGAAATGTGTCGATACAGTAATGAATTTAAGTACAACACGCAAAGAACTGACAAATAAAATATCTTGTATCTAGGACAACATTTAATCGTCTCCATTTCCTCCGTTTCTAATTTTTAAAAGATATATTTTCTGGGCTTACCGCATTCTTTTAACAACCCAGTAAGGAGAAAAGGTCAGGGTAAATGCGCGATATTTTAACATTAGGGCCAACAGTTTAACATTAGAGCCAACAGTTTAACATTAGGGCCAACAGTTTAATAATGATTCATTATCTTTAAGTTATCGTGTACGACTCATGGTCGAGAACTACCGGTTGTACTCGCATATACGTCGGGTCCAAATGCAAACAACATAGACCCTGGTCTGCCGTCGCATAATGCTCCGGCAAATCAGGGTATATGGTGTTTGTTCTACTGATTAGTCCTTACAAACTGCAAAGACCCAGATCTGCCGGCGCAGTATGCGACGACAGATCTGGGTCTATGCAGTTGGTATTAGTTTATACGCGAGTACAGATGGTATATTCGTACTATACTGAACATTTGCAAAAACTGATCAGTTACAGAGATACTTTCATCAGGATTTTTATTTTTAATGAATGTAGCTGACGCTCATTATCATGGATCAAGGAATTTGCACGCAGTTGATTGCTTCATTACACATGCCAAACTTCAAAATGGTTAAGATATTTCACTACAAAAAAAGATACAATTTAGGACACGAGCACTTCTTTGCATGGTAGCTCGCAATAAGATATTATTTTCATACCACATAAATCAATATGACCCTAAATTACTAGAGACGGCGTATGAATTGTAACATACGAAGAGAAAACAAATTAATGATAGCAATGCTGCAATACACAAAACCTAGTGGGACCATTTATAACACTGAAGACTTGTGAAGAAGTAGACGGTGCATGTAGTTTTAGTTGGACTATGCCCACTTTAATGCTATTTTACTTGCACTATGCCCACCCTAATGCTATTTTGCTTGGACTATGCCCATCCTAATGCTATTTTACTTAGACTATGCCCACCCTAATGCTATTTTACTTGGACTATGCCCACCCTAATGCTATTTTACTTGGACTATGCCCACCCTAATGCTATTTTACTTGGACTATGCTCATCCTTGTACTATTTAACTTGGACTATGTACACTCTAGTACTATTATACTTGGATTATGCCCACCCTAGTACTATTTTGCTTGGATTATGCCCACCCTAGTACTATTTTACTTGGACTATGCCCATCCTTGTACTATTTTACTTGGACTATGCCCATCCTTGTACTATTTTACTGGGATTATGCCCACCCTAGTACTACTTTACTTGGACTATGCCCACCCTAGTACTATTTTACTTGGATTATACCCAACCTAGTACAATTATACTTGGACTATGCCCACCCTAGTACTACTATACTTGGACTATGCCCACTCTAGTACCATTTTACTTGATCTATGTCCACCCTAGTACTATTTCAGTAACAATTGCATTTCCAGTGGCATCTTTAGCTATTAATTTTAATTAATATTCATCACTTGGAAAATATATGTTAGTAAATCGATATACAGCACTGATAAAACACTTCTAAATATATGACTATTTTACTCCCTACTTTGACGAGCGCCACACAGATTGTTTTGCGGTGGTTCAAGAAAAGTCATCATGTGATTCGATTTTCAGTTAGACATATTGTGGGTGAATGAACTGTGTCGGGAGAATTTGTTCCTAATGGATAGCTGACACTAAGACGGGGACCTGCAATTCTTGTGCAAGTAGAGCAGTGATTGGGAGATGTACCAGGAGGAAACACATTAAAAACAACAATAATACCGGTACCCAGAAAGCCATTAAAAATTCTCAGTTTTACATAGAAAAAGTCGAAGTGCACAGACGATACGTGTGTGTGTGCGTATGTGTGTGCTCGCGCGTGTGTGTGGTAAATATAGTATGTGGGGGAACATATAGCGCACAAGGCATAGCTAATCGCAGTTTGTTTTAGAACGAATAGCGGCACACACTCCGTATATTTAGTAGTATAAATAATTTTTATGACGATCTTTCATGTACAGATGTTTGCTCCTAGCGCGCGTGATGCCACTCCTATTTCTCATATATTGAGACTTGGTGATGTTTGCGTTCTGCGAGATATTTCACTCAAAGAGCTGCATCCTGCTACCAGATTCAATCATATGGATTCCGTTTTGAAGTCGTTAACTATTGCCTAGCTGAAGTTCATGTTCGTAAGTTTTTGAGAAATTGCTTCCTCTTGACAATGCCTGTTTTGCCAAATCTCTGTAAGCCAGATCCATGACGCGAATTATTCTAGTGGTTATTTCTACGAAACGTCTATAATGATGAATCGTGGCTGGAATGCGATAGTTTCATATCTAATTGTGCTACCAACGGCTGTACCATGTACGATGTTTTTTGTTGTTGTTTGTTTGGTTGAGAAAATTGAGTAATATGCTTTGTCCAGGGACACACCAGGGTAGCCGAACTGGGCTAATACTATGGTAGGATTCGAACTTAAACCCTGCTCCCTTTCGGTTACGAGTCCGGAGCGCTAACCACTCGGCCACCGTGGATTTGTAATAATATATCATCAAATAAGGAACATAACTCAAATTGCTATTTGTAAATAACAAGAGGATGCAATAATTATTGTAAAGCAGAAATGTTATTAATACTGTGCTTAAATTGGTATGCGCTTAATTAGTAAAAGCAAGTCATAGGTCTACTATAACGAGTACAATTAAAATTAGGAAAACACAAAGATGTGATGATATTAAATATATAAATGCAGGTGATCAAAACATATACACATATAAAATAGAACAATTTCACAATTAAAGGTTTCAAAAGAAATGTATCCACAAATTAGTTCATAATAAGAATTTTATATATATTTTTTCCTTGACAATAAAGTATAAATAAATAAACAAAAAAGGTGTTTCAATAAAAATTTTGAAAGAAGAGCTTCTGTATTCAAAGAGAGTATACAAACATGATATCTTCACAATACTTAACTAATGTGTATTGATGGATGGATGGAAGAAAATGTCTTTGCGTGAAAGCTTGCGAGTATATTTACATGCACTTATGCTGATGGTTACATAATCAGAGGATAAAATATGAACGAAATTTTTACCTACTGAAAACATTTTTTTATTGAAGATAGATTATTAGTATACCAGCTTACAAACTCTTGTACAGTTATGTAGATATTTTTAGTGTAACAATGGATGATGCATAAAAACTAACGCTGTTAGGTTTCACGGTGCACTTGGTAGGTCTGCAGCTACCTTAAAGATTTGTGTATCGCCCGGAAACTATTACATGTCAAAACTGAAATGTCAAATTGTGAGTTTACAAGTAAATCTTTTCGTCGTGCAGTAATTTTATTTTGTCAATTCTGTCACGGCTTAATCAGACTGCCACCAATATGTGATGATGTTTAGTTTACTGACAGTTTGCCTTTTATGAAATGATTGACAGCAGTGGCGAACAGTGGAGAAAATAAGCTAAAATAAAACCGTGTTGCTGTTAGACAAAGAGAAATATGCACTAAGAAGGTTTCAAGTACAAGAAAAAGTAGATACATTAATGACTTTGATAGACCGTCAGTATATTTAGTTTAATTTAGTTTAAACATATTTTATTGCCATATTAACGAAGCGATTAGAATTTGGCAACAAGTTCTTCAACTTAGGTACAGCCCTTTCCTTACATAAAAGCATTGAGCATAATACACGTGTGTGTGTTTGTGTGTGTGTGTGTGAGAGAGAGAGAGAGAGAGAGAGAGAGAGAGAGAGAGAGAGAGAGAGAGGGGGGGGAGAAAAAAAAGAGAGGGAGGATCATGAGTAAAGTATTTGAAAATGCTTGATACAGATAATAACATTGACATAGGTATTGTAAGTAATCATTTACTAAAATATTTTTAAAAATCAGGAAAATCCTCTAGTTTCTTTAATAAAATATTGAGCAACTCTAAGCACTTTGCAGTTTAGTGCATACGACAGTTGAAATTAACCTTAAAGTAGCAGGTCCATCGTTGCAGGCAAAAGTAGGTGATTAAGATTTAGAATTAAGATCATTCGTTGAACTCCATAACGGTTACACTCTAAAAAAATAATGAGATGCAGTTTCAGGTGCCCCACCACAATTACATAATTATCGTTTAATTATATGGTTAATAATTGATTATTTAGAGTACTACAATTATTTATATTTCTTGCATGGAGGGTAGACTATTTCCTCTCACCATATGTATCGTATTGGGGTGGTTAATATGTTTCACAAGTTATAAGTTGTCGAAATTCACAAAAGGATAGGGGGAAGTCTTTACAGTTTCAAGAAGGCTGTTCCACAAAGATAAGGCTGAAATAATAAATAATCTTCTTGATATGTCTAATATAAAATGTGGAAGTTCCAAATCAATTATATTTCTAAAATTATATCTTGCTAGATCGTCAGCGAGAGATGGTAATATACCATGAAGATAAAATGTGCATTAACTATTTATAATTTTGTATAAGGTACATAATTTGTGGAATTTTCGCACTTCGCATAATTTTTAACAACCAGCCTCCCAATACAAGTTTTCAGTTCTGTTACTTCTGGTAAGTCCAGTAACAATTCATGCTGCCTTTAATTGGAGTTTTTCTAATCTATCTGAGTATTTTTTAGAACGACCGTCCCAGACAACATCTGCATACTCGAAACGTGGCCGTATAAATGACAAATATATTTTTTTTGTTAAGATTTCCGTGTTAATTTTAATTTGAATGCCCTAAGTGATACTATCATTTTGGCTATATAATTACATAGATCGTGTATGTAATGACCATTTTCCATCATTACTAAGAATTACACCCACATGTTTATGACAGCGAGTGAAGGTAAGCATTTGGTTATCAAAGATTAAATTTGGGAGGGAACTCAAATTTAGTAGTAACCATTAATGCCTATGTTTTTTTGGTATTAAACTCTGCTAGCCATAGGTTAGGACAGGCCTTTAGAGTTTCAAGATGAGTGTTTAGAACACATGAGGGACATTTTAAAATTTCTGAATATTTTGTTACATTTTTTGTTTCTTTGAACCTATAAATAAATTTAATGATAGATAGAAAATATAACGTTCTGTAAAATGATCGCACAGACACCTGCAGATTTATGTGTGTGACATAACATAAGTAAATGACAGTGACCTAAAAATGTCGGAGAAGGAGAGCAATTCTGCTACTGTGCAAAGACCATATTGTAGAATCCGGGCGCTCTTAGGGTACTCTCCGACTGATATCAAGTCCGACTTGAATAAAGTTTGCGAATGCAATTCTCTGTTATATCCTACAATTCTGAGGTGGTTTCATCGTTTTAAAGATGGTCGCGAATTCATGGAAGATGACACACGTTCTGGAAGACGTTTGTCAGCGATTGGTGTTCGTGAAGTTGCTGCTGTGAAGGGGGCAATTGTTGAAGATGCTTGCTATACAGTGGAGGATATATCTATTATCACGGTCATTATTTCGTCAGCTGTTTTTACTATACTGAAGAATCATTTGAAGCTCAGAAAGGTTTATTCAGGATGGTTCCCGTATTTATTGGCGGCTGATAAGAAACAGATTCGGGCTGAGATCGCCAAACAGCTTCTGGCCAAATATGAAAAGAGTGACCAGCAACGCTTGACTGATATTGACTCAGATTTTCATCCCAATTCTAGAGGAAATAATAAAGTTTTGGATCGCACAAAACGAGCAGAGACCACAAATAGCTCCTCGTAGTCGGACTGTAAAAAGAGTTTTATACAAAATTTTTCGATACAAAAGGCCAGAATCGTCCAGGTACATGTGCCAGACTCTGCTAGTGTCACTGGACATTTTCATGGCTACAAAGTGTTGCCAATGGTTGTGGAACATTACCGAACCAGCCGTTTGCGCACCGGTATCCGAGGTATCCATCTACTCCATGACAACAGAACAGCGCATAAATCCGCCGTCGTGACAGACCTCCTGAATGAGCACAGCATCAAAACTTTACCACATCCTCCATACAACCCTGATTTAGCTCAAAGTGATTTTTGGCTCAATCCCGTTATCCAAGATTTGCTGAGGGGCAGACGATTTGAAAGCCGCCATGCGGTTTGAAATGTACTTTTCCAGCGTATGCACAACATACCCAAAAGTGAATACAAAATGGCATTTCATAACTGGATAACCAGACTGGGAAAGTGAGAGGATGCACTGACGTATTGTTCACTAAAAAAGAACTTTCTTGTACAGCGCTAATATTCGTATTCAATTTCATTAGTAGTTTTGGACACAAAAGCCAAAGAGTTTTCGTCTGCAAATAATCTCGCACGACAAAGCATCTCATCAGCAATATAGTTTATATATAAAAGAAAGAGTAGCTGTCCTAAAACTGACCATTGTTGAACATCTGCTTGAACTGGCTTAAATTCCGATTTACATGAGTTTAGCAGCACATGTACTGTCTTCTCTCAGACAGATTGCTTCTATTCCTAAAGTAGATTTCTAATACCATAGGTTTTATGTTGTACAAAAGACGAGAATATTGAAATCAGAAGCACAAATCTGAATACTTAAAAATGATTGAATATGTTGCATTTTAAACCTATTTATGCTCAATATATTTCATTTTAAACCTATTTATGCTCAATATATTGCATTTCAAACCTTTTTATGCTCAATATATTGCATTTGAAAACTATTTATGCTCAATATATTGAATTTTACACCTATTTATGCTCAATATATAGCATTTTAAAACCTATTTATGCTAAATATATTGCGTTATAAATCTATTTATGCTCAATATATTGCATTTTAAACCTATGTATGCTCCATATCTTGCCGATATGATACAGAGCCGCAATTAATTTTTTTTAAATTGAGTACGGTAAGTAAGCAATTGCATTAAAATGAAATCCAAAGGAGGCATAATTTCTCAATGTGTCCGATCGCAGAAGAATTGTGCAAAAGAGCAACCATCGACATTTTGCTGTAGTAAAAAACAAAAACAAAATAGCCAGAGAAAATTCTCTCATCTATCCAAATTGCAATCTTTTGTTTTTCTTTCTTTTTTCATTTTAAAGAGTCAAGGCGCGTTTTATTTTGAATGTTGGCGGATACGTTTGAAAATCAAGTCTGAATTTCATTGATCTCATTATAAGAACCATACTGATCACTCAGATTTGTCGCGTTTTCCTTTGGGTCTAAACAGTTCATGTAGAGATTATTTAATGTTACAATCTAGACTTTTGTTCACTTAGTTTACATCTTGGAGACCGAACGTTTACACTAACATATGGAGGAAAAATAAATTAGAGACTTAGTTTGAATCGACATGTTCAAGATTTAAGAATATACCGTATATACTCGCGCATAAAGCTATACCAACTGCAAACTGCATATACCTAGATCTGCCGCCCCATAATGCGCCGGCAAATCTGGGTCTATGCAGTTTGTAAGGACTAATCAGTAGAACAAAAAACATAGACCCTGATCTGCCGGCGCATTATGCGACGGCAGATCAGGGTCTATGTTGTTTGCATTTGGAGTTTAGACGGTAGTTAAAATTAGCAGTAGATAAAAGGCTATTACAACAGCAATATTTGTGATCATAGAACCTTTCTCCAGACATCTGATCGGAATGCCTCACGAGAGTGATACTTACGACCCTTAGCTTAATGGAATATTTTATTTCCAGAAAAAGTTATAAGCCTGTTGTTATTTGATGGTTTTTCTTTGATCACAGAATGACCTCAGTATATGATTCAAAAGTAGATGATGTAGAAATACTGTTTAAATATCAGTTCGAGTCTTCAAATACCCCTTTTTGAGTCGTAACAAGTTGTTTCATATTTGTAAGTATTGGACCATTTTATAAAAAAAAAATTTTTTTTATTGTTCTTGGGAAGGGGGAGGGGTTTTTTCCGCACGCGATAAATAAATAAATGAATACATCAATTAAATCTAATTTATGGATCGTTTATATTTTAAAAAAAAATAAAAATATATTCGGGTCCATGAACAACATATTATATTCCTGATTGTACATTCACTGGAGGAACGAAAGACTAAAATATACGGTCCGACAGAAGAAACAACAAGTCAATAAACATCACGAGATCTGGATGTGAGGGCAGATCACGCGAACCCCAACAGAAAAATCAACACAAGACGCGTCAGTAAAACACCTATTGCTGTGTGTAAGGTCAGCGGAATTAGCGACATACATTCAATCAGCGACTATGAAATATAGTCGACCATTAATGCAAAATGTTACACAGAAAAGACCAAAAGTGATTTATAACGACTGTGTATCTTATTTTCCATAGAATTTACCCACACACAATACTAAAAATTAAATGATAAAGAATACTGAGAAAATAATTCCAGCACTATCTTTATACACAACATTATCACTGTCCTTACTATCATAATATTGAAATAATATTGAAATAATATTGAAAAAACTGTACTGACAATTAATGGCATTGATAAAGTGCAGATATAATGCAAGAAAAAGCACAAACAAAAAGAGACGGATAGGCAACGACCACTCTAGTGTACATGAAACATGTGAAACAAATAGCAAGTAAACAATAAAACAAAATTGACTAACATACAAGAAGCGCGACGCAGCCTCCATTATTCGCAATGGACGGGGTGATAAAATACGATCGCGGAGTGTAAAAATAGAGGTACTATAGAAAATGTGGCCTTCCCTTGGGATGGCAAATGGTGAAGTTCCGATGTAACTATCTCCGATGGCAGACGCTTCAGACACTAAGGTGGTTATTTTGCAAACATTTTTGACAGAAGTTAAATACATTTTTAGATATCTAAATAATTAGTAGTGAAATATATATTAAAATATTGCAAGTTAAATAAATAAATGATGAAGACTACTATAATGTATCAATCGATTCCAAAAAAGTTAGAAAAAAAAATTACAACTCCTTTCATCGCCTTCTAAGTAGAAAGGAATCAAACAGGATGAATGTGCATAATTTAAACAGTATTATCACTAAGAGGCTTGGATATTCATTCAAGATAAATGTAAATGAGTGCAGATTTTATGGCGGTAACAATCGAGATTTTGTCTGAATTTTTAAATGACATTATAAAATGATCATTCATAAAAATTCGGTAATTTAGTCCTGTAAAAGTACACACAGACTTAAACATCAGACTTCCAAAGAGATTCACCCCAAAAGGGAAAGCAAGTTGAGTACATACATTTTTAGCATAAAACAAAACCTACGAACATAATGACACGAGTTAACATGGATGATGTCCTTAAACATTTATTTGACATTTACATACCAAACTTGGACAGAAATTAAGCAAAAATACTAGAAGGTCGACAGGATTAAATATTTTACATTGTACATATATAAATACCAGCCGCTTAATAGAAACCGTACATAAATACTCCTAAATGGGGTAAAACAACACAAATAGCTTGTATACAAATAGAAAATTAAGACAGCAGATGTTTCTTTTATGAAGTAGAATATGCATTAAATAGACCACATGATAATATACATTGATCACGCCAATGCAATTGGGATAGATACAGTAATTGGTTTAATAGACGTCCGGTGAAAATAGACGACATATCGAAACTTAAAATAATTATAATGTGTATGAAATATTGGAAGAGAGAGACAGCGGTGTTTCATTGTATTGCATTCATTGTTAATATAGTATGTGTGTCGCGTTGCCACGTACAATATTACCCATGGTGTATGTTTTAGTTCCGTCAGACAAATGCGATATGATAATTTTTTTTTTTTTTTTTTTTTTTTTGCTCACTTGGTCGACTGACGTACTGTTACAAGTATATAAGATATAAGTTTAGGCAGTACAAATTCACTTCCCTGATGTTTTCCGTATGTGATTTCCGCCACGTATCAGTATAAAGAGCCTTGATTTTTCTGTATATAATTACACTGCATAAATGCCTCGTCAGCAAGCTGTCTTCTTCTTCACGATAGTAATCTGCCAGCTGCATAGATATTCAATAATGGTATACGTTCTTATTTTCTTTCATTCATCTGGGTTTGATATATAGAATAGTTTGTTACGTTAGATGATGTGGAATTTATCTTAAATTTCCATTAAGTCAGACAAATATCACGTAGAATAATGCTAGCAGATTTAATATAGTCTGTTGCAGGTTACAGACGTATCTTTTTTCTGAAATGACAAGTCGGGTTAAATTATGTATGTTGTGTATAAGAAACAATGAGAAGTGTTATAGGTTTCATAATCCAGTGTAATTATTCTTGTTGTAGATAGATTCAAGTATGAACTTGGTTATCATGTAATTCCATATAATCGTTTCTAAAGAAGAACAGTTTCAATGTTTAAGCAGGTTGTTTCATACATAACATGAATAGTGGTGTTTGTATTACAACGCGTTTGGAGTTTTTATATTACACGGTTCAGTTGAGTGTATTTCCAGCTGAATTCCAGTACTACAAGTTGGAACAAGTAGCGTGGGCTGTAGGAAATCATGGTTGGTCAGGGTCATCGTCTGGGGGGGGGGGGGGCTTCAACGGATCATGCTTCGGCCTGTGTCTGCGCGAATGTGAAGTTACGCTATTCAACGGTGTATTTCATAATTTCCTCTTCGTTAGTTGAATGAAGTTGTATCATAATTTAATTTTCGTTATATGAACGACGTGGTATTATATGTTCAAGTCCATTATTTAACGTTGTATTTTCATATATTTATATATTTTTTGAACAGTACAATTCCATAAATTCATGTCATTTGTGTAAATAACATAGACTCAACATTTCAATAAACTGAACAGCACATTTTCATATATGTGAAAGTGAACATAACAATTTCATATCTGTTATGTTAACATAATATTATAATCCATGTGTGTTCTATGCACAAGATAACGTGTATATGTAACTAGGTTCCAAATGGCCTATTGAGAAGACAGCACTTCATCGTCTAAGAAGGCAGTCGTTAACAACATCAAGAGGACTGTCCAGTGCAAACTCAGAGAGTTGCGAGACTCATGGCTGAGCAACAAGGCAAATGAGGTTCAGTTCTACGCAGACATGAATGCCATGAAGAACTTATATGATGCTTTGAAGACAATCCACGGGCCACAGTAATCAGGAACATGTCCAATACTGAGTGCTGACAGCGCCACACTGCTCACGGACTAAGAAAAGATACTATAAACTTGGGCAGAACACTGCAACAACATCAAGAATCAATAATCATCTATCAATGAGGAGGCAACTGCTGATCCTCCAACTATGACTGAAAATGAGAAACCATTGACGTGCTGTCCAGTGGCAAAGCACCTGTAGCAGATGCTATACCAGCAGAAGTCTACCAAGCTGAAGGCTCTCACATGGCCCAGAAACTGACTGAACTCTTCTAGTCAGTGTGGACTCAAAGAACTATACCACAGGAGTACAAAGATGCATCCATCGTCCACTTGTACAAGCGCAAAGGCAACATACAATTCTGCGACAACCATTGGAGCATCTCCTTGCTGTCAATAGCTGGAAAAATCCTCACCAGAATTATGCTGGATCGTCTTGGTCATCACATCGATCAAGGGCACTTGCCTTGAGAGTCACTGTGGCTTCAGGAAAGGATGAGGAACCATATACATGGTGTTTGTAGTTCGTCAACTCAAGGAGAAATATCGGGAGCAGAACTCTAACCTGTACACGAATTTCGTCGACCGGATAAACGCGTTTGACAACAATATGAGGTAAGGGCCTCTGGAAGATCGTGTTAAAAGTTCGTTGCTCAAAGAAATTCCTCGTAATGTTTTGGCAATTCCATGATGGGATGCTTGTTTGCGTCGTGTACGACGGTGAGTCATCTGAACTATTACCAGTCACCAATACAGTCACGCAAAGCTGCATGTTGGCCCCAGCCCTCTCAGTATGATGTTCTCTGCCATGTTCACACATTCCTTCTGTGACTCTGACACTGAGATCAACATCAGATACCGGACTGATGGTAAGGTCTTCAGTCTGAGGAGACTAAGGACGAAGGCGAAGTTACAGGAAATGATTGTTCGTGTGCTCCTGATCAACACTGCAGCTCCCCAGCTCGAAACCCATGACTTGGGCTTTAGAAGCGAAGCTTCCACGAGAATGCATGCGTGTGTAAATAATTCTCAGTGGGAAATAAAGTTATGGGGAACTAGAAGGGATTCTGGGCCGGGAAAAGTGAAATTCGTCATCCAGTCTTAAACTACCATTATCACACTACTCGTGTTATAGATCATACTGAACGTGTATATTTAAGTGTGTATCAGACAGTTCACAGCACAAATTGATCTGAACAGCCACTCACGTGCTCACAGAAACCAAACCAGTTAGTCATGTCATGGTCATCTTCGAACTCAAAGGACGATCAACAACAAGTGTGTATCTATATCTAATGATTGTCTGGTTTGGGTGAGATCCTCAATCAACAATCCCTGATCCTCTGTTAGCCTGTTAAGAGGAATACATAAATAAATAAATAAATAAATAAATAAATAAATAAATAAATAAATAAATTGAAAAGAAAGTGTATCCCATTTGGCCAATATAGTTTGGACTGAGATTGCTAGACCAGTAAATAAGGATTTTCTTGCGAAATACGGCAAGTTAACCAGGGATTGTGGGTGGAAACGAGGATTCGTGGATATGTCCATCATGCCTAGAATCTGAAACATACCGGACCTGGGAAAATTATCCTTTATGGTGAGAGATGTAACTTCTCCATCTGTTATCATAATGGATCATTACTGAAATGTCCAGTCATGACAACAGATGGCGTTGATTACATTATTCCAACTTGCATTCTGCTAACATCTTACTTGCAACTTTTACTGTGCTACATCGTAACTTCAAGAATGTTATGTATTTTTAGCGTTATAATGATTAACATATGTCGTCACATGAATTGTCAGAATGCAACGAGCAGATTTAGAGATCGAATCATGCGAAGTAGAATGTTGACATGTGTAATATTAAAAATATGCACATATAATCACTCACATGGAATTTGATGATGTGAAATTGAAGTGTTCCAATATCACACGTATCAAAGTTAAAAAGAAATATTGACAGTTGTAAAAATGCAACCCAGAATGTACATCCTACACACATAGAATAATGCAAAAAAGAGTAATGCAAAATAGAATAATGCAAAATAGAATAATGCGAAATATAATAATGCGAAATATAATATACATCGTATAATAAAAGGAAACACAGATATATAATTATGGCGGTGATTTTCCTATATGGGTACAGTTAAAGACAGATATTACAATATAAAATAACCGTAGCCATAGTTGAAGTTACATGTAAGAATAAAACAAAGATTGCAAGCTGCATTACTCGTGAGTAACAAATCTGAAATATAAACTATAGACGTATCTGGGATGTAGTGAAACTTCCCTAAACCAGACCCTCTGTAACCCGGCCAAATTCCGCAGACTGGAAACAATGGCTATATTAGAATATAAACCATTTTTGAAATATAAAATTCCTTCTCGTACGTACGTACGTACGCATGTATGTATGTATGCATGTATGTAGTACATTGCGTTCCAGCATTTTTGTAAGCATAAATGGATAATTAAATAAAGAGAAGAACGGAGAAAAGAAAAGGATACAGCATATATTAGACTTACTATCATGGAGTAAGAAAAGGATACAACACATATTCGACTTACTATCCATATTTTCATCAGATACATATTTCTTATCATTAGTAAAACGTTGATACAAAAGTGAAGTTTTAATTTTACTTTGTGTATTGAGGTCTTTCCATCTCTGATCTTTATTGATACTGCCAGTGGCGTAGCAACCGTCCAAGCAACTCGCGCATCTGCGAGGAGAAGGGGTGGGGTGGGGGTGGACAGGTCCCCGCTAATTAAGTTTTTTGTGAGGGGAGGCAGAATTTCTTGCTATGCTACTGGATACTACCGATAAAAACTGCTAGATACATATAGGTTTATTTCGTTAGAACATAAATAATCATTAAAGGAATGGAAGACGAGTTTATTTAAAGGGAATACATAATTTATATACACAGTTTAATGTGAGTAAACATTTTGCAAGATGCACACAACAAACCTTCTATCATCGTTATTCGTGTATGATAAATTACTTTGTGCATACTTTATAAATTACTTTGTACATACATTATAAATTACTTTGCATATATATTATAAATTACTTTCTACATAAATTATACATTACTTTCTACATACATTATAAATTACTTTGTACATACATCATAAATTACTTTGTACATACATTATAAATTACTTTGTACATACATTATACATTACTTTCTACATACATTATAAATTACTTTGTACATACATAATAAATTACTTTGTACATATATTATAAATTAATTTGTACATATATTATAAATTACTTTGTATATACATCATACATTATAAATTACTTTGTACATACATTATAAATTACTTTGTACATACATTATACATTACTTTGTACATATATTATAAATTACTTTGTACATACATTATAAATTACTCTGTACATTCATTATAAATTACTCTGTACATATATTATACATTACTTTGTACATACATTATGAATTACTTTGTACATACATTATACATTACTTTGTATATATATTATACATTACTTTGTACGGACATTATAAATTACTTTGAACATACATTATAAATAACTTTGTACATACATTATACATTACTTTGTACATACATTATAAATTACTCTGTACATACATTATACATTACTTTGTACATACATTATAAATTACTTTGTACATACATTATAAATTACTTTGTACATACATTATACATTACTTTGTACATACATTATACATTACTTTGTACATACATTATAAATTGCTTTGTACATACATCACTTTGTACATACATTATAAATTACTTTGTACATGCATTATAAATTACTTTGTACATACATTATTAATTACTTTGTACATATATTATAAATTACTTTGTACATACATTATACATTACTTTGTACATACATTATACACCAAAATCCCACATACGGGGCTCCTCTTGCACGAAAAAAAAAGTAGTTATGCAGAACACGGGATTCCTAGTTTTGGTTACTGCTGATCTTACAACATGGTACGCGTCAAAACCAGCTAAATCCGGACTGACCATGCGAACATATTTTAAAGTTTGCTAATTCTTTCTTTAAGAAAAAACAAAGAGAATTATCAAGTGTATTATAAAAGTTTCAGTTTCACAAGATGGTTACTCAAGAGTCCCCATTTTATATTAAGTATAAATGTAAATATGCTTCTAAACTCAAGAGTTCCCATTTTATATTAAGTATAGATGTAAAAATGCTGCTAAACTCGAGTCCCCATTTTATATTAAGTATAAATGTAAAAATGCTTCTAAACTCAAGAGTTCCCATTTTATATTAAGTATAAATGTAAAAATGCTTCTAAACTCGAGAGTCCCCATTTTATATTAAGTATAGATGTAAAAATGCTTCTAAACTCGAGAGTCCCCATTTTATATTAAATATACATTTTATTTGTTTAGAGTTTTCCATATTGCATGCAAGAGACGTCTTTACAATGGAACTGAACAAATGATTTCAGTGATGCCAAGTATTTGAATGGTTAATGTTTCAATCATTGAAATTTGACTTTATAAATGATAACTTTATCTGTATAAATGTCAGAGTAATATACAATCATCGGTTTCATGATAAATTACTTAGTACTGTGCATAAATTATATAAAAACATACTTACATTTTAAGACAGTGTTGCTCACGGATCGCCTTTTCTTTCGGGTTGTTTCCTTGGCAAATAAAAATTTGCTTAGACTCAGTTTTATAGAAAAGATAAATAATTCTGTATTTTAAAACTTCAAATTGAGATTATTGTTAGCATGTTCTCGCCATTATTAAAATAAATGAAAGCACATGAACTACACATAATTAATTTGGATGAAGAGCGCCATCAGTGAAGTCACTTTTAAAACATTTGCACCATTCTTAAGTCGGATATAAATTACAATGTTGAGTGGCAATATCGTATTTTGAAGCAAAGAGTACCCCATTAGCTGCTGGAATCATTCAGCTTGTTGTTCTATATCGTCTTCATTACAGCGTCAAAATCGATCTAATGTCCATTGCTTAACTGACATTCAGAGTTGATTACTGACGAGTCCCACCGATGCTTTGACAGACTGAAGTCGAACAACACTAATGATAATGACATCATCAGCATTTCCTATATAATACATTTTGTAAGAAGCATCCTACGTCAAAAACCTATAATATGGGTGAATGATATTAAAAAATGGAAACATATTCTTGCACCTTACATAAACAAACAAGTACAACTAAATAAAAGATGGAGAGTTATAAAAACAACATCTGGACAAATCGCTCCTTGACTAATGGCAGAGTGCTATGAAGGATATATATATATATATATATATATATATATATATATATATATATATATATATATATATATATATATACATACATATATATATATATATATATATATATATATATATATATATATATATATATATATATATATATGACATATCTAGGTGCAGCAAATCAGAGAAAGTGGCCAAGCGTTTCGAGAATCTAAAGATCTCTTTTAGAAGATGGCGGCACTAGCAAAGAACAATTACAAATACAAAAATGTCAGTATAATACGATGGGTGTTTGAAAAGTTCTGAATATTTTGTTTTAACATTTTTGTTTCTTTGAACCTATCAATAAATTTAACGCCAATTGATAGACAAAATAACGTTCTGTACAATGAGCTGCAGCTGCACGCCGAACACATGCAGATATATGCATGTGACATAACATAGGCAAATCACAGTGACCTAAACATACAGGAGGAGAGCACTTTGTAAAAATATAGGAGGAGTGCATTTTTGAAAATTGGGGCATTCTTAGGGTACTCTCCGACTAATATCAAAGCCGACTTGAATAAAGTTTGCGGATTAATTATCTGTCATATTGGACAATATTTAGGTGGTTTCAATGTTTTAAAGATCGTCGCGAATCCATGGAAGATTACCAACGTTTTGAAAGACCATTGGCGTGAGCGTTAAGTTGCTACTGTGAAGGGGGCTGTTGATTAAGATGCTCGATATACAGTGGAAGATATTTCTCTTATCACGAGCATTAAATCGTCAGCTGTTTTTAATATATTGAAACATTATTTAAAGCTCAGAAAGGTTTGTGCAAGATGGGTCTCGTATTTGGTGACGGCTGATCAAAAAGAGAAATCGCGACACAGCTTATAGCCAAATATGAAAAGATTAACCATAGACGTTTAAATGAAATTGACACAGGTGGTGAAACATGGATTTACTTTCATGAAGCCGACGCAAGAGAAAAAATAATAAAGTTTTGATCCGAGAAAACAAGTAGAGACCACACGTCGCTCGATGTAGTCGGACTGTCAAGAGAGTTTTCATGTCTAATACATTATGCGAACGGTTCTGGCACACTACCGAACCACCCGTCTCCGCACCGCTACACAAGATATCCATCAACTCCATGACAACACACTGGTGTACAAATTCGCCGTCGTGGCATAATTCCTGAAGGAGCTCATCATCCAAACTTTGCCTCATCCTCCATACAGCCCAGATTTAGCTCCAAGTGATTTTTAGCTGAATTCCGTTATTAAAAATTCGCTGAGGGGCAGACGATTTGAAAGCCGCCATGCGGTTGGAAGTGCAGTTTTACAGTGTATGAACAACATACCAAAAATTGAATAATCAGACTGAGAAAGTGTGTAGAGGTGCATGGAGAGTATTTTCAAGAGATGCACTGATGTAATGTTCACTAATAAAGAAGATTGCTATGCAACACACTAATATTCAGAACTTTTTAAATACCCCACGTATTTATTTCCATACTGGTTTGTTACGGTGAAACCAAAATCACAGAATCTAATACTAACATATCTAAGAAAAGAGAAAACGGTATACTTTTAGCTATTTACATTTTGGAAAATCAGGTATTCCAATTTGGCAAGAAAACTGTTATGTTGCAAACTGCTTGAAATAAAGGACACGCATCAGGCTACGGCAAAACATGACGATATATGCCTACCCAAAATTGTGTCCTGGATAATATTTATTGTATAGATATAGTCATAAGAGTAAAGATAACGCGTTTTCCAAAATTGAGGATGAACGTAAGGCAACAGGAACATAGTTAAAACATTTCATATGTTTTTTTCTCCCTGATTCAATCCGCCTCCATAGGATAAGTATTATCACAGACTGGAGTCAATAACATACAGCAGGTTCGTAACAAACTATACAATTCTATATTGGACTAAAAAGAATGTTTTACAGTTGTGTTTAAAAGTTGCAAGGGTTGTACATGATTTATTATCATTAGATAAGATAAGATATTCCATATTAAAACACCGTTGCATGTAAAACTCTTTTGAAACGTTTCAGTCTTGTGTTTAGGATACTGAGTTGATTTTTAGTAGAAGAATATGCGATACGACTACGAACTTTTCCGCTTAATTTAAAAGTATTTAGATAATCTGGTGCCAGGTTATTTTTAACTCTGTACATTGTAACATTAAGTGAATTAACAGTTCGTTTTAGTTGTTTAGATTTCGTTTCGTTCATTATATATGCGAAGGATTGATGTAACCGTTCTAGAACGTTTATGCATAGAAGCATTACATGTTCTCTCTCTTGTCGGCAAGGTACCAATAAAGAAGTGTATGTTCTAGTAGTGTGTTAATTCATCTTATACATGGAAGAAACATAATGAGAACTGATTCGTTGTATTTTACTCTATCTTTAAATGACGACCATTTTTGGTTTTTCAAGTAAAGAGTTTCAATGGTTGTAGAATATTTTGTATCCAAAAGAGTTCTAGCCACATTCCGTTGCAGGCGTTCAATGCGTTTTAAAAGATAAGATGAACAATGTCGCCAAATATTGGAACAATAATCAAACTGAAGTGACATGAAACATATGTAAAAAAAATAATTCTTGATTTTGGTGCTAAAATGCTTTTTATTCAACTTAAATAATTTGAAGAAAAGCTTGGTATATAAAAGTTTATTTGTTTATTCCATGATAGAGCGTCGTCAAAAGTGACATCTAAACGTGTGTGACACATTCAAGCTTGTCATCTCTGCAGTACTCAAATCCTTTTTCCATTATCTTTGAGTAGTGCCAATTAATACAACCTTGGCTTTGTTATACTTTATGTAGATTGTATTGTTGGTACACCAAGTTTAAACGTTTAACAAGTCAAAATTTAGCTCACTCTCAATTTCATAAACATTTGTACTTACAGCTTGAATTGGTGTGTCATCCGCATCCATGCACATATAATTTGGTCAGATAGCAAGGGGAGGTCATTGATAAACAATAAAACTAAATTGGTCCTAACAATGACCCTTGAGAAATTCCAACAGTATTATGGGATGGATCGCTTAAAACGCCTTTAAAACAAATGGTATGCGATCTGCTGTTTAAATATGAGCTAGAAAGAGAGTGTGAAGTTTAAACAGCCATAAATTCCTATTTTATGTAGTAGAATATTATGATTGACTAGGGGTAGGGCTTTTTTAAATCTAACAGTTATACGCCAATAAGATTCCCTTTATCTATTGCCCTATACCAAAAATTAGTATTGCTCTGCTAAAGCCGACTGAAAGGAGATGAATTTTCTAAAACCTGATTGATTTGTGGACAATAAATTATGTGTTGATAAAAAGGAATACAAAGTCGGTATAGACATATGACTTGAGTACTTGTGACGGTATGGGAAGAACAGTAATTGGCCTATTATATGATTTATCGTCTTTGCCACTGTTTGAAAAGAGGCGTGATTTTAGCAGATTCCATTGGTCAGGAAAAGAACCAGGTTTGATAGCATAGGTCATAATGGAGGTACTATTTAGATAGATATGGTCAGCATATATTTATAAAAAGTGTGCATTGATCCCATCTAGGACAGCAGATTGTTTTATTATCAATGGCTTTGAAAATGTTTTGAAAACACTTGAATTTAGAATGGGTGGAATTTTAAACTTGGTACCTTATGGAAATTTGATAGAAAATTTCTGAGTTTCTTTTTGTAATAGCATATTTAGGATTGGTACAAACTTTATTGTATTCTGTAGCAACATTGGTAAAAAAAAATATTAAACAGATTTTATTTTTCTTTGTTATCTGTAATTTCTGACCTATTTGCTGTTAAAAATTAAGGGTTTGGTACATTTGAATTTGGTACAATATGTAGGAATTATTTTCAAAACTCATTTGTAGTACTGATACATTGGTATAGGATCTTGGTGTAGAATTCTTTCTTGACAGTATTACTTCGTTTTTTTTCGTCTTTTGGTATTGAGTTGAGTTTTTACATTTATGTTTATCTCTGATTTTTATTCAGATATTTATATCCTCATTCCGAAACTCTGTTATTTTCAGATGTTTTTGCTCTCATTTGTTCGAGTGGTGCATGTTTATTAAACTTGTAGAAATAATTGTTTCCATGGCAACCATATCAGTAACATTATCAAACCCATTTATCAGAGACCAAGGAACCTCATCAAGAGCCTTACATAATAGATTAATGTTGAAATTCTTGTACATCTATACTTATTGGAATTATTTTTTGATTGGTGGGTACGTAATCGAATGATTGATACATGACAGTGGTCACTAAGACCTAAACTTAGTACTTCAATATGTATAAACTTATCCAAATGAGTAGTCCAAATGTGGTAAATGCGTGTCTTAGAGCTTTCTATAAATCTTTATGGTGTAGTAATCAAGTTTGTGAGTCCAAAAGATTCACAGAGTGTTTTCGATCTATCATTATTGGTGTCATTTTGTAGAGTGCAGTATATTAGGAGAATGACATAATACAGGTTTAATGTTGTCTGCACAAATTTTATGAAATTATTGACTGTGAATTTGTGGATAAATTTGTGGAATTCTCTCTACACCTGGGTTACACAGTAATAACTTTGGTCATAGCTTGATCCGTTATTTAATGTTGCCTTTGTATAATGTAATGTTTTTGACCTTGGTAATCGAAAACAAAATAGCTTTATCTACATCAAGTACCCATGACTAGGATATACCTTTGAAAGATTGTACCTACATTAAATACCGGGAAGTCACTATTTTTCGTGAGGTACCAATTTTCACGGATTTCGATTTTAAGAACCCCAAGGAACAATAGACCACGAAAATTTTTACCCATGAAATGAATTAATTTATTTTCTTTATATATGTTGTGCAAAACATTCAGTTTCTGCTCTTGATGGACTTTAAGTTTTCGCAATAAATACGAATCAGTATACTGCCACATTCTTGAGGTCAGCAGGCATATTTCGCATGGTGTCAGTTTCCCATTTCGTTATTTTTAAACACTGCGAAGGAAGAGAAAAACTTAGAACAAGACTGTACTCTGAGCTGATTGATTGCAATATGTGATAGCAAGGTTATAATCTTTAAATTTTGTTTACCTTTCACCACTATTTCAGAAACTGTGTTTACAAATAATAACAAAAAAATAAATAAATAAATAAAAAATCCGAATATGGCATATACTGGTTAATCGTTCTGATATTAAATCTTAAGATTGCGTCGCATATTGTAACTCGTTGTGTTCACTGCAATTATATCCTTTTTTGTGACTATAACAAACACACTAGACAGTCCGATAACTTTTGCTAGCTCAATTTGGTCAAACAAAATGAGGTTATATGTAAAAAAAAAAGCGAAAAATGCAAAAAAAAAAAAAAAAAAAAAAAAAAATTATTCCGGCGCAGTGACCTTCGAGCAAAATATTTATATAAATCAACATTAATATTTTTTTCTTTCCTCTCTGACACATTTCTACTACTTCGGAAGTTGTTTTCCGATTTGCAAAATATATATTGTGTATGTGTACGTGCATCATCCGTAGAGAAAAAAAGTGATCCGATTGAATATAAATATATATAACATCAACTGGTTAAAATATTAAGACTCGATATAAAGATATTGTCCTTTAGAGTTTGTTTTGCAAAACTCTAATTATGCAATGTTTGAGTAAGCCAACAGCTAAAGCCAGCTTTTTAGTGAGCGGCTATAGATATTCTTTGAGCAGAATAACAGAGCATTTCTATTTCAGTGAACGTGGCTAATGGTCTCTATCGCCTGCGAAGGATTGCGACGTGCAATCAAACGATTCGACTTGTGTCATTTTAGCAACCTTTAAAACGATACGGACACTGCTCGACAATAGAGTTCACGGCACTTTTTCGTACAGTCTCTCTTTGTGAGATATTGTTTTCATATCACATGAAGCAATGTGACCTTCCGTTACAGGAAACTATATTTCTCAAAATGCATGCTACAATGTGTCATTAAATGTTCACGTGGCACAAACGGAAAAGATACAAACAAGTGGGACTTTGTTTTAGCTTTGTAGACTTGTGAACATGTTAATACCAAGAGCTTAATTGCAGATTTCTTCTTTACAAGATGAGTTCTATACGGAATGAACACACCCTTGCAGCATGTTTCTTCTTTTACAAGGTGAATTCGAGATAAAATAAACAAACCGCTTGAAACATAAACAAGTGATTACTTTCGGATGTGGCATTCTCAATACCAAAAACTCTTGAACAATCTGAGTAAGACAACGCACACCAATGTTTTAAACCTAATTTTTAGGAATATTTCTATGTTTGGATCTTTACGATCTGTTGTGTTGATGTTTCATTCGAGTGACTTTCTACCAATCCCGATGAGGCGACCATTTAATGTGATTTTTATTTAACCATGCTTTCAGACTTTGGAATCCTTGAGCTTATTCATATGACTGAGACTTTTCATGCCAAAAAAGTAAACAATCGTACGTGCATCTAACTCTGACGTTATTCTTATATTCCATCTTTTAAGAATTAATGAGTATTTCGTTCTGCGAGTTATTTTAATTCTATCTACCACAAAATTCAGTAACAAGATTTCCGAAATATGGCCACGTGATGTGTAAGCAACGATAAGACACACACGTGCGAACCATTGTCTAGTTGGAATTCATTTTATGAGTTTTTGTGGAATTGATTTCTATTGACTACACTTATCTCCGCTTATTACTATATGCCCAATCTCTTGTGCAGGAAACTCTAGTCGACATCTTCTTGATAAGACAGATGATAATGCTTCCTGGCAGAAACAGCTTGGTTTCCTCTCTAATGGTGCTTCTGATGGTTATAATGGAAGGTAAGCTGCTCTACTTCTTATTTTTGTTTTAATTTAAACTGTAAATCTTTTAATTACTGGTTCGAAGTTTCATTATTTAGATCACCGTATGTTGTAATGCTTTTGATATGAAAATATGTCAGCAGATAATCGTATTATCTGGCAATATGGCGATCGGATGACAGGAGTTCTTGCGGTAAAAATGGATACATAACACCTATATATGGAAATCTCGAGAAAGTGTATCTATTCTATTGTACCTACAGATTTCGCAAAACAATTCAACTCTCTCTCTCTCTCTCTCTCTCTCTCTCTCTCTCTCTCTCTCTCTCTCTCTCTCTCTCTCTCCACGAATAGATGTGCAAGTATGTAAAAATCTGCGTGGCAACAATACGCGGGCTGGCTGGATAATTCCATAAATACATATATAGAGATATTAAGATACATGAAGAATGAGTAAATGTATCACATCCTTCATCTCCATTCCATATTGTGAATGGTTGCCTACATGTTTATTTTTTTAAGCTTTTCAAACTTTCAAACTATCAACATTTTACCGCAAACTTATTTAATGGTAATTTTTACAATCACCATCAAATGTAACAAATAAGAAAACTGCATACATTTCGCTTTCTAGAAAAGAAACATGTATGACATAAAAGATACACACAAGTATATTATGGATTATCTATTCATGTTAAATATTATAGATTTATTTTTCAAACGGTATTTTGGAAGTTTCGGTTCCTTGAGTTTTCTTAAGAGTTGCAGTTTCTGTATATGAAAAGACAACCAGAAGATATTGCTTCTAAATTGTAAAAACAATAAAACATAATTGGTCAATACCTATGAACTAAATTGTGTAGGTAATATGCCTAAAGAATGCATGCACATAAAATAAAAATAAAACAAATTAAAAATATCGAAAATTTTACGATCCACACCCTATATTTTAAATATTAAAATATTGATTCAAAGTCTAGGTCTATGTAATTATTCATGTATTCAAAGTCTAGGTCTATGTAATTATTCATATATTTAAAACAAATATGACCGCAAAAATATCTAAAACTATTTTTAAATACACTTTACGAAATTATGAATCATTCTTTTGCTACAACATTGCTGCGAAGCTATCATATAACCTAGTAAGAATAAATTACATAAATTTGGCATTATAAACAATATATAAATAAAAAGTATTACTCTGCCTTCTATTGCAATGGATATTTGAATAAAAAGTATTACAAGATCTTCTATTGCAATGGATAGTATTGAATCTATAAATAATTCAGTAAGATATCTACTGTAAGTTGTTAAAATGACTAAATGTAGCCATAGCTCTACCCAATTCAGCTTTTCCCAATTAAAAGCAGAACTGAAATCTTCGTTGATGTATTATAATGACTTTGGAAAACTAATTTTCGGTGCGGGTAGGATTGTAGCATGTTACGAAAATATAGCTGACAAGTTTCACATTACAAGGAAAAATGAGAAATGTAATTTGGTCAATAATTGTCCGTTTTTGCCTCATGTTTGTGTCTCTTTTACTTGAAATTATAAGTCTATGTATGGTCCACCCCCTAGAAAGAGTAGTTCTTCCTCTGTTGGAATACCTTCCAAAGTCATAGTTGTTTGCGATATAGAAATACACATAATAGCTGAATGGATCACAACAATATTTAAATCAACAATCAGCCCAAACCCCTCTTATACAATGCATTCGTCTTTTACATGTCAAGTTGAAATATTGAATTGTGAGAATATTTGGTAAACCCGGTATTCGTGCAGTAAAGGATTTGTCGTATTTGTTCTGTCCTGTCACTTTTATCCGATGCCCTTTACTTGATCTGACAGTTTGCATTTATTATAGTCAATTAAAGCTATGCCTTGGCAGTCGCAAGCCAAACGAGGCTAATAATGTCGATGTATTGGACTTTTCCTAAAACATTACTGCTTTTGAGGAGTACGCTACGACAAATGCCACACGCTTGCGACAAATTAAAGCAAACCATATGGAAAAACTCTGTTGCTGAGAATCGTGGATAACTACATATGATTGAATTAAATTTTAGGTACCAAAATAGCAAGAATAAAGCATTTCATAAAATCAGAAAATTTAAACTCGAATATCAGAAGAAGCTGTAGACATTACATTCGTAACCTGGCTTAGCTATATCGTATTCTGATATGTTGCTGGGCAGCCTTAATGGCAGGGTAGCAAAACATGTACATTTTTGTATCAAAATGATTCAGCAATTGGAAGTCAATATTACTAAAATTCCTCGTAGCCAAAAATTATTGTGTTGCATATGAAATCAATATTTATTTGTGCTCGACAAACAATTGGTATGTAGAGTTACTTGGCTACTTGGATGAAAAGAACTGGAATCCAACACAGACGGTGCTTGATCAACACTGTCGCCCCGCAATCTGGGGGGTGTACCGAGATAAGGGGCGAAACACCCGGTGAAGGATGGGGACTCGGCTGATGACGACTGTATAACCGCAGTCTTACTGTATATCAACACGGAAGGTTATAATCCAGGGGATACTAAAAGTTGATAGTTTATTCTTAACGTCTTGTTGCTTTATCTGAAAGTACCCGTGTATGACCAATAGGTATCTGATTCCAAAAGACACACACGCACACATGCACACAAACGCGCGCACACACACACACACACACATATATATATATATATATATATATATATATATATATATACATATATATATATATATATAAATATATATATATATATATATATATATATATAGATATAAATATATATATATATATATATATATATATATATATAAGAGGTTTTTAGTGACAACAAATTCTTATCATGAGGATTCCTCTATCTCAAAAATAAAGCACATCCAAGAACGTCTGATACAATCCTAAGTGTACGTTTTTCAAATTATTTATGATTGCAGTTGATGGTGCAAATGTTTCATCAATGAAACTAACTATTCCTGACCTTTTATGGCCTTTATGGCTCAGTAGCCAATGGCTCTTTCAAAAAGAAATATAAATTAAAATTTGGGGCAAAACAATTGAAAAACCTGAACAAATAAACGGGAAGGGAACAAACATAAAATAAATAATATTGTAGTGTTAATAGATTGAGTAGGCAATCAATATATTTAAGACAGAGATAACTATTTCCATATATTCCATTTTAAACTTGTCTACGGTCAGTTACTTGTTGATTGATGAGCCGAATATTTTTTTTATATTTTTATTTTATTTTATTTTATTATTATTTTTCTTTTGTATAAACAAGGCAAGAAATAGAATACAATGGAATCCACGGATAATATGGAGATATGATATTTCAACCGGTGTTGGTAAAATAAATTATTGGAAGCTTTTAATTTACACAAATAAACCTTATATATATATATATATATATATATATATATATATATATATATATATATATATATATAGAGAGAGAGAGAGAGAGAGAGAGAGAGACAGAGACAGAGACAGAGACAGAGAGAGAGAGAGAGAGAGAGAGAGAGAGAATCGTGGTTTCTGATTTCATGGCTATTGAAATGCTATTATTTTGCAGATTTTGGACCAGGGTTATTTATAGGAACGTGGGCTGTTAATTCTCAAAATCAAGTTCACCGTTCGTTGCTCACGTCAAAAAGAACCAGATTTTGGACAATCAAATGTGTTGCATTTGCTTTTAGTCTGAACAATTACCTAAGAGATTTACCGTTATTTGTGCTGGAAAAGTAACTACAGACTTTTCTGTGCAACATATTATTTAGGATTTTTATGATTATAGTTCCAAATTACCTGTAGATAAATGGCAGTCATAACAGTAACATTTGTGATCAAAGAAATTTAATCCCGACATCTAATCGGAATGCTTCAAAAGTGCAGAGCTCCCAATCCTTAGCTTATTGAAATACTTGATTTTTCAGAAATTATACGTTGCTGATTCTTTAATAGTATCTCTTTGATCATTGATGATATAGAAAAATCTTTTTAAATGGATAGTTCGAGGTTCCAATTCCTCGTTTTGTTACAGAATATTCCTAAACAAACTGAGATGCGCTTGAATCAAATTTAAAACTCGTGTTCTTTACGAAAATAAATGGCTGGAAGCAAACTTCCTAATCAGGCACAACCGAATATTTGTTAGTCGTACATTGCACTAGCGTCGCCGAATGAATCCCGTTTCAACATTGCTTGATCAGACTATGAAGCTTTTGAATTTTCTTAAATTCCATCAATTGTTTGTTTTCTTGGCTGATGGACTTGACATTTAATTGAACTTACGGTTTGACAGAAGCTTCTTTAGTCCTTAGAAACATAAATGGGCACTACATTTAATACTGAGGCATGAATAATTCTTAGACGAATCCGTTAAACTTCGTATGAAATATTAGTACGTTTTCATATCGCATCAATCGATACTGGTTTGCTTTAATTCTACATCCAACATAATCACTATACATACTGGGGTTACATTATTGAACTAGAATTGCCAGTTTTTAGATAGCGTATTTCTGTTCCTACAGATGTGACCGGAAATTAAAGGAGCCCAAAAACTATGACAGAACTGTCATTTATAGAAATTATGTGGTTGTACCATAATGTTGACTTCTTTCCATGAAATATTAATATTGATTAAGGGCCGTGGTGAAGGTAGGGGGGGGGAGAGGGTATCTTTAGAGTCGAACATGCCTAATACGTCACCTAATACATGCCTAATATGTCACCTTTATGATACAATGATATGTTTTCAGCACCCTTATTATTTAGGTGTCTACTGCATAATTACTGAAGAGAGAAAAAATTCTAAAGTGCATACAACTAATATTTTGTTACGTCATGTACATACTGGGGTTAAATTATTGAACTAGAATTGCCAGTTTTAGATAGCGTATTTCTGCACCTTCAGATGTGACCGGAAATTATGCATCGAGAGACGTTTGTAAATGTGCTATAAGTTGATATGCAAAAATGTGACATATTTTTTAAAATCAATTTTGCAATGAATTTCAACAAATTATAGAAATTTCAAATTCTTACGTACTTATAATTTTCTGGATGTGTTTTGGTCACTTGATTCCAAAACGGAGGACCCCTGAAAATAGGTAAATAAAATTTGACTCCTAAAGGCAAGCTGTATTATGGTCCTAATGTAGTGAAACCAGTCTAAATGGACATCTCTGTATTAGTAAAGCTGCTTAACAAGAAAAGCTTATAAACCTCCTTTCTTCATGGCACGTGACTACTCAACCTATATACAAATGTCACCTGTGGAGAGAAGAGACAATTATGTGTTCCCTTGAATAGAGTCTATACTCCTAACAAAGTTCATTGACCTACATCTGCTGGGGCGTTATGTGACAGCAGATCTGGGTCTGTGAAGTTTGCAGTTGGACTTAACTTGCAAGCGAGTTGTAATCGAGTATATACGGTATACGCTACAATATCTAGGGTTAAACTCTGCTTATGATGCCTTGGATTTACGCACCATCGATTACTAGGGTCTTCGCGCACTATTATTATAACTAAATCCTATAAATTAGGACAATTACGTTACTGCATTTCTATTTCACTTGATTTTGTTATTGTTTGATTTAAGACCATCACGATTCATGTTACAGAGGGCGTTTATTGGCGTCATTGGAATACATATTATTGGCAGACATAGGCAGTCTGTTAGCATCAAAATCTGTTCTAGAATATATTGCTCTTCACGTCAAAACATACCGTCTCTACTCGCGTATAAGTTGATACCAACTGCAAACTGCATAGACACAGATCTGCCGGCGCATTCTGCGCCGGCAGATCTGGGTCTATTCAGTTTGTAAGGACTAATCAGTAGAACAAACAACATAGACCCTGATCTGCCGGCGCATTATGCGACGGCAGATCAGGGTCTATGTTGTTTGCATTTGGATTCGAATTATACGCGTGTATAGACGTTTTTTTTTGTCTGCTATTGATAAAACAGTATTTAATATTTGGGAGTGGAATTAATCTGTGCATGAATAACACTGTGGTTAGGCTATTTTACTGTCAAGTTGCTAGAAATACTGTATGTCATTGACGTTACCTTGCATTTAGTGACATAATATACGCTTTTTGTAAAATTAGAGATTTTTTATCCTTTTGTTATCAACAATAATTTGAAAATTTGCCAAAACAGCTTTCTCGAAATTAACATTATTAAACCTTACAGTATATTTAAATTATCCTGTATTCATCTTGCAAGAAGAAATTGGAAATCTCTTTTTTCATGGTTGCAGTTTGGTAACGTGAAGGATATGTATGTATGTATGTATGTATGTATGTATGTATGTATGTATGTATGTATGTATGTATGTATGTATGTATGTATGTATGTATGTATGTATGTATGTATGTATGTATGTATATATGTATGTATGTATGTATGTATGTATGTATGTATGTATGTATGTATGTATGTATGTATGTATGTATGCATGTATGTATGTATTGTTACGACTCTAGGTCTTAAAAAAATATGTAACAGAAAGAAAGTGAAACCAACAATATAAGTAATATCAACAAGCAATTTATTTCCCTATAACACAAAGTGAAATTCAAGAGATACCTACAATATTGTGAATCAAATCCAAATAATCATAAGTGTCCTAATCACAAGTCCAAAAATATAGAATTTCCGATTAAGTTCTAATAGTCTTGAATGTCATGATATAACACAATGATACAATCCAGAATGTCTTTATTGAGTTCACAAAAGTCCAAAGTAATGTATTAATTCAAAAGTCGATGAGCACTTCAGTAATTCCAATGAATATATATTAAATAAATAATTCCTCTCGAATATATCTGATTTCAACGGCACAATGTAAACTCTGATCACAAATGGATTCCCACAGACTAATTTAAAACTGGAATGAATTATTTGTTTACCAAATCCATATTTATAATCATTTTCACTTGACCTATATCAAAAGGATGTGAAGCAATAAAATGGGGAAAAAAGAAAAACAGTCTAACTGTCAATAAGATAGGCCTTAAACTCAATTGCTAGTCAACATTTGGCTTACTAGTAACCAGAATCTAAAGTGCTACTTACCTTCATGGACAAGATTCAAACACACTTCATAGATTAAATATACATAACACCTCCCCTCATAAAGAAAATAAAGATGATGGAATAAAGCTTTCTTTTACATATTTGTCAAATATGCATATGCAAATGATACTAAAATAATCAAAATTACATAGGAAGATGTCTTATCAATGACACACAGCTTTATTACACAAACTATGCACAAAATAAAGTAATATGGTACTTCTATACATGTGAGAGTGCATCTGCAATCACTGAGTCAATCAAACATTTTCCGAATGTATTCCAAGTGATCTTCTTAGGTGTCGTTGTAGATGATGACGTCATCGATGTACGCGTCACAATTATCTAGATCAGATGTCAACATGTTCATTCGACGTAGGAATGGTGCCGGATAATTTTTCATTCCAAATGGCATCACTTTAAACTGATAAAGCCCATCTGAGTTGCAAATGCCGAAATTTCTTTTGCTCTTTCCGTGAGTGGAATTTGCCAAAATCCTTTTAAAAGTTCAAACTTGGTTACATATTTCGCATTTCAAATTTTGTCGATGGAATCATGTACTCTTGGCATTTGAAATTAATCCGTTTTGGTTGACGTTGACACTGTTGACGTTTTGGTGACACTGTTGACGTTTTGGTGACACTGTTGACGTTTCTATAGTCAGTACACATGCGGAATATATTATCTGGTTTAGGCACAAGAACGCATGGTGAACTCCAGTTTACTTTTACTTGGTTCTATAAAATCATTCTCCATTAAATACTGAATTTCTTCTTTCAAATATTCCTGTTCAGAGGATTCATCCTATAAGGATGCTGTTTTACAGGTGTAGAATCTACAGTATCAACGTCATGATAGATTTCATTTGTTCATGTTGGAACATCAGGAAACAAGTGCTCATACTGATGTTATAGCTGTTTTAGTTCATTTCTTACCTGTTGTTGTAGATGTGAAAGTCTCTGGTCCAGATTGTTTAATATTTCTGAAATCCGAAGTTTGGTTAAATTTAAGTCATTACAGTCAGATTGCATTCCATTGTTTACAACCTCACGGTGTGGGACAGGTACAACTAAATTGATTGAATAATTAACTGTACTATCTATGTCAAAATACTCCTTTAACATATTTATATCACAAAGTTGTTTCTGTTTCCGCCTCCCTGGAGTGTTATTGATGTAATTTAAGTCAATTACTTTCTTTTCAAAGGTATTAGGACCATACAATTTAGCTCGAAGAGCATTTTGAAGTATGGGCAAGAGAGTCAGAACTTTATTACCAGACTGAAAACTCCTTTCCTGTGTATTTCTGTATTACCTTAATTTCATTTTTTTTAACTGAGTAGAGTAAAGATTAGTTTTTGCTACTTCAGGCCTTTGAGAACTTATATTTTAAGTCATAGACATAGCCAAGAAGAGAAGATCTTTGGATTTTCATTTGAAAGAAGTTTCTCTTTCAATAACTTCAATAGTACACGGACAGTATGTTCAAAAACACTAAAATCCAATGATTCTTGAACTGATTCCCTAACAGCAAACAGCAGCAAATGAACATCTTCATCCCAATTTGTTCCTGTATGAAAGCAATATGACCGAATCATATTCTTCAAAGTTTGATGAAATCTTTTCAAAGCCCTTAACTCTCAGGGTGATAGGCAGAAGATTTAAACTGTTTGATGCCTAATTCATGCATAACTTGTTAGAAACTTCCAGACATAAAATTGGACCCTTGATCAGACTGGACAGATTCTGGAAGGTCAACAAATGTGACAAACTTTACCAAAGCTTTATCAATGGTTTTAGTTTTAATATTTCTCAAAGGAATTGCCTCTCGAAAAAATGTATTAGTTGCATGACTTGGTCTTAGGTAAGGCAACGACAGTCTACCATTTTTCTGATAAATGGTTCGTCAAATGCAGGAATAGGTTGCAGATACGCCTTATGTATTCTCTGATTGGGTTTTTCCTACCATTTGACAAGTGTGACAAAATCTGCAGTATTTAGAAACATCATTTTTAAGTTTCGGCCAATAGAAATTATTCAAAATCTTGTGATAAGTCTTATTGACTTTTCAATGACCAGCCAAGGGAGTTTCATGGGCTAAACTAAGAATTTCATGTCGATACAACCTCAGAACGACTATTTGATAGCTCATTGACCCCTCATCACTAGCGGGTACCTCCGGTGGTCTCTCATAAAGATCAAATTTTTCACAAAATAACATGCTGGGACTTGTGTGGCATCAGTTTCACTAAAAGCCCTCTAAAACAAACAGAAGATCTCAGGATCTTGTTCATGTTCTACAACGATTGATTGTCTTTTGTCACTCTGATTTGAATTCAGAGCATGAGTAGTAAAAAGGGGATCACTGTGATCAATACCTATTGATTGATCAATACCAGGAGAACAGGTAACCTCATCAGAAGACTGACCAATAAAGATATCAGCTAAAGGAATAATTTCCTGATCAACATTATTCTCAAGAGCTCTTTTTGCCATAGGTCTGGTAACTGTACAAACAGGATACAAATTAAGGATTTCAATCTCAATAGGATCAACTTTTTCATCCAAACAAGGTTTGTCAGTTACAAGTGGATTATCTCCAGCTAGGTCATTGGCTAGTAACAAATGAACACCTTCTATAGGTAACGAAGTCACTGCCCCAACAATCACAGGTCCTGAAACTAAGTCTGATGCCAAATTGACACAATGGAGAGGAACATTTACAAAACCGCACTCTACTCCCTGGATAAGAATACTTTCACTAGAAGAAGGCTTCTCAGACAAAGGCAAAGTACTTGATAACAAAAGACTCTGAGAAGTTCCCTTGTCCCTTAATATTTTAATAGGGATAAGTTTGGCAGAATCACCAATAAATGATAAAGAACCTTCTGACATGAATGGTTCATAAGTCTCCAAAATAAATCAGACTGGGGTTTGTTTGACTCAACAAATGTATTGCTTTCAATACAAGACCGTGACCTTGACCTCTTTGAAATAAATGCAGTTGGAATAGCTCTGTCTTTATTCTGTTGCTTATTTTTCAATCTGTAGCAATCAGAAATGATACGCACATTCTTTTTACAATGAGTGCACGTAGGAAGAGATAAGGATTTCTGATCAGTCTTATTAAATGTATAATTACTAAAAGATGTACCGGACTGAAATTTTTAAGTACTCGTACGAGGCTGAGATGTTTGGTTTTTTTTAACCAAAAAACTGCTGAGAGGAAAAACTTACTGACAAGTGAAACTTTGTGAGTTAAGGAATAATCATGAGCCATGCGAGCAGCATTTTCTAAAGTTTCCACTTTTTGCTCATCAAGATAGGTCTTGACATCGCTATGGATGCACTTTTTGAACTCTTCAATTAATACGAGCTGTCTGAGGTTATCGTAATCTTTATCAACCTTCTTGGCTGAGCACCACTTATCAAATAGTTGTTTTATTTCCCTTGCAAATTCGACATTTGTTTGTCCAGTTTCTTTTTAACAATTCCTAAACCCCTATCGATATGCCTCAGGTACCAACTCATAACCTTTCAAGATATATTCCTTAACTAACCAAATCATATTCAACACTCTGTTGTAGTGAAGTGTAGACTTCACGAGCTTTGCCAATAAGTACACTTTGTAGTAATAAAGTCCTATGCTCTCTTGGACATTTCAAGTTTTCAGCAATTTTCTCAAAGTGAAGAAAGTATTTATCTACTACTTTTTCCTGAAAAGGTGGTACTAACACTAACCTAATATATCTGGCAACATCAAAACCTGAACTATGGCGTAAAGGGGGGGGGGGGGAGTGCTCCGCTTGCCAGTTTTAATTATTTTATTCTATATTGCATCTCCCTTTCTTCTGTCTTCATCTGCTTCTCCTCTCTCTCTCTCTCTCTCTCTCTCTCTCTCTCTCTCTCTCTCTCTCTCTCTCTCTCTCTCTCTCTCTCTCTCTCTCATCATCTGAATTTCCCTCTCCTCTTTCTCTCTCTGAATTTTCATTCTCATCATTTCTCTCTGAAGCTGAAGCTTTCCTAATTCCTATTCCATCTGGGTTTTGTTTTTAGCTGTAATTCCCTTAATTTCCTATCAAAACCAGATACAGAATTCCGAATCAAGCCCAAAGCACTATTATCCGAACTTTCCTTTCCCACCAGATACTGAATCGAAATATTCCGTATCTCTTGGTTTGTTAAAGATGTTTTCGCTTCAGAAAAATCATAATGTCTGGTAAGCTAGAGTAACTCATCTTTGTCATAGACTCTAACCCTACCTGGGTAGAATTTGAAGAAAAGTTCACAACATTAGATGACATTGTGAATGCTTACTGGTTTCACTAAAGATTTCTCAAATTTATGAAACAAAAATCTTTAGCAGGAGCAATGGAAATTCCGAACAAAGTCAATTTAAATTTTAAAGGGACCTTTTAATATCTTTGAAATGTTGTAAATAAATACTTGCTCTGGAATCATTGTTTACCAAATCATTATTTGTTATCATTTTCACTTTGACAGTCTAACTGTCAACAAGACTGGTTTTGAACTCAAATGCTAGTCAACATTCTGTTCACTAGTGACCAGATTCTAAAAGTGCTACTTACCTTCATGGACAAGATTAAAACACATAATACAGGTTAAATATACATAACAGTATGTATGTATGTATGTATGTATGTATGTATGTATGTATGTATGTATGTATGTATGTATGTATGTATGTGTGTACAGCGAAAGCAAAGAAAGAGCCTGAAAATAATAATGCCGTAAAATCATTTAGGAACAGAGATAAGACTACTCGATAGATACATTTTGAATTTAGGAACAGAGATAAGACTACTCGATAGGTGCATTTTTAAGCGTTTTGCCTAAACTTGTACAATTAGGTTTTGACCCAACTGACTATTCCAGACTTTAGATCTAATTTACGCAAATCATTTAGTTACCGCTCTTGATTGCCGTCTCTTGTGAACGGTCAAGTCCAAATCAGTTTCCTGTCGTATATCAAGGGCGCTACAGCAGACGATTCTAGTCTGGTATGGGTTTCCTATTTCCTCACTTTTTTGAACTCTGATAAGGAAGTGATTGACTGAGATCCAGGGTATTTTGAAAAGCCTTTTGTGAATACATATAATTTGATGACGTTATCTCAACACAACGTTCAATGGAAGCAACTCTCTAAATGGGAGCTGGCTAAGTAGGGTAGTAAATTATACAGTACATGCTCTTGCCATCCCTGTGTCACTACAAGACGTGCTGAAACTGTAGCATCTTCTATATAAAAGGCACAATGACCCTATTAAAAAACAATATATATATCAAATATTGTGCATGTTCATAAAATATGTGATCTGTAAATCCGAGTATATGCGTACCATTCATATATCAGTGGATCAGGAATTAGATTTAAGAAACCGTGAAATCGACTTTTGGAACTGTTCTACGGTGGATATCCGAACTTTAAAATGTCGTTGTATGTTGTGATTCGTAGAGTTCGCATCGATCCTAGCCTGTTTTGTAGACTCTATTATGCACATTCCACTTTCTTTTTCTTAATTTTTAGAATTATGTTTTACTTCCAATAATGTAGACACGGTTATACGTAAGAAGATAAGAAAAGAAGGGTATAATTACTGTGTGCGGCGCAAGGACTCTGTATTCTGTACACATTCATATTTTCTCACAGATATTAGGTTTCAGATTTTGTCCATGACATAAAAGACTTAAAATCGCATACAGGAAATCTGCAGCCAGTTTTTTTCTTGTTGAACACAGTGTACATCATATTTATTCAAGAATATACTCCTACAGACTGCCGATATATTGCAATTTTCCACTGAAATGCTAGTTGGTTTTTTGTGTTTTTTTTAATCCTTCTAATATTTAACGTTTGTTAAATGATTACTACTTTGCTTTTTGCTTTAAATCTCAAGGTTATATACTTTCATAAATATACATATCAAAATGTGTAATAAAAGACATCTAAATGACAATCAAAATGTGTGCCATAAACGACGTAAAAATGACAAAGATGCACATGGTCACCATTCAAATAAAAAAATTTAAGTATATTTTTAAAAATTGAGATACCACAATAAAAATTACCAGAAAGAAAAACAAAGTCTATAAAGTACACGTATATTGTCAATAATATATGTTTAAATGTATCATATTAAATAAATCTGCAAATGTTTTAGCTTGCACATAAAGGATTCTGGGTATAATTGTTCTTAGATGTAGCAGAAAATTGGAAAAATTGTAACTCTGCATACACGTTAACTTCTTTTCCTTACTCATGCATGATGTGTAGGTTTAAATTTAAGTTTAGGTTAATACAGGTGCAGAACATTTAGCAGAAGAAGTAGACGTATGTTCATGAAACACCAATGTTCCATCACAGTCTCTAAGAAACTGACCTCTTTTCAATACTCAGCTGAGTTGTAACGGACAGACTTTCGGATATACGCATACAAAGGTAACACAATATGCTCCCTGAAAATAATCAGAACTTAATACATTGAAATAATTGTTTGTGGATCATCAAAAGATTAGGCTGCTCTGTGTCACGTTACATGTCAATATATGAATCTGGTTTGTTAGTGAACAGCTGATGTTCGTTCGTTCGTTGGATTAACGACGTGTGCGGCCATTCGGCCATTTACGTCGATAAACAGCTGATGAAATGTATTTAGTAGAATCTAAGTCTGTTAACTTGAGTGCTGGAAACTCTAAATGATCAACAGCAGTGCCGGATTAAGCTAGTGCGGGGCCTGTAGCATATGTTATAAAGGGTCCCTAAATAAAAAAAAAACCCACATAAATATTAAAACACATAAGCCAGTGAGGGGCCCGTAGCATATGCTACTTTTGCTACTAGGATAATCCGGCACTGGTCAATAGTATCCAGTGTTCGTTACTTGAGCTAATAGTTTATATTTATTTATAGTGAATTAAAGCTATGCCTTACCATTTTCATCCCGATTGAGACTAATTACATGGATATTTGGAGGTTTCCAAGAATAGGACCTCTGTTTGAGGAGTCAACACATACAAATGCCGCACATATTTACGACAAATGAAAGCAAAACATAAAACAAAACCATATATGAGTGAACAAAAGTTCAAACACAAAATTACAGCAGTGAATTATTGATGTTGATGGTCTGTGATGGAGCGTATAGATATAATAAAGCATTTAATACAATCCAGAAATGTGCAGTCAAATATCAGACGTAGCTGCAGACATTGCATTCTAAACATGGCTTAGCTCTATAATGTTCTGATATTGTGCTGAGCATCCCGAATGGCACGGTAGCAAAACATGTACATGTTTGCATCAAAATGATTGAATACCAGCAAGTCAATATTATTAACCTGTCTGACAGCCAAACTGATTGAATTACATACTAAATCGATATATTTTTTTCTCTCAACAAATGATTTGTGTGTACAAATAGAATGTCTAAGTGTCATGACCATTTGAAACATTATAAAGTAGACGATTGCAGGCACCAGTTATACTAAAAGTCGATAGTTTATCCATAAAATATTGTGTGCTTATCTTAAGGTATCCCGACTGGGTCACGAATCATTTTGTAAACTTTTTCAATAAATTGTTTATTCTGTGCATTATATCTCAGGTAGGCCATTTTAATACATTCCAACAGTCAGGAATAAATGTGTCTGTTTTAATTCATTTTATTTTCACTGTCTGTGTGTTTCCTTATATTTCTGTGCCCAGTTTTTTTATTGCTTTAGCAATAAATAAATCATTTAACTAGCATAAAGTAAGACTCTTTCACATAGAATATCTCCCAAATTTCTTATGTACGATTTTGAAACTATATGTATGTACATGTACCTATGTATGTATGTATGTAGATAAATATAAAAATAAAAATTCAAAGAATAAAATATTAGATAGCCTAAGCGCAGAATAGGAACGGTAAAACTAACATAGAAAATGAATTATTAAACAAAGATTACAAAGTAGTTAACATTTTAAAACGGATTTAACTATTAGCATATATTTGTAAAACCTATTAATATGAATGATACACCTGTTATGTAGCTTCAATGAGAAAGGTCTCGTGGGCAACAAAACACGTAAAACGCGTAGTTTGGCCTCATACCGAAGTCAGACAATATGCAGTATTTTCGTATCTCAGAGAAAAAAAAGTGCATCTGTATAATTGTTGTAAACCTTGTTAAGAGCACATGAAGAAGAAAAGGACACAAAAAAGTAACCGTGTTTTTTTTGCTATAATACATATACCGATATATATACTCCGCAGAGACAAAACGATGGCAGTGTTAAAGGGGACAAAGAAGATTTTCTTATGCATACGATATAGGTGTTAACATTGACTGCATCATAGTGTCAGACAAATATAATGGATACCCTGACTATGTTGAGTGGGTTGTCCATATTGTTCATATAATCATTCTTGTCACGCGCCAAAACCAAAGGAAAAGTTTACTAATACATAGGTGCGCCAGTGGTTCCTATCATTGTACCCGTAACGTCGCCTTTTTTGTGACACATATATTTGCCTCTGCTTCTTTGGAAAATTTACCATAACCGGCGTCCCGGGCTTTAATGAGATCGCGGAGCTTCATTTTCTGACTCATTAGGCTATGCCAGTACCCGTATTATTTGTTGCTTTTTAGGGGATTTTTCAGCTGTTCGATGCTTCTTTGATTACAATGGGCATTATGCAAAGTTGAAAAATGTAAAAGGTATTATATGTAACTTTTTGTCATTGGCCGAAATCTGGCTGAATGTCGTCTTTTCTGATTATATCCTCAATATATTCTCACTAATCTCCCAACTATTTGCTTACAAGAGAGATTGTGTTTTACATTAAGTTTTTAAGTATAGGTATGAAATAGATGCTGCTAATGTGAAATTTTAGCTTCTTTTTTTTTTTTTTTTTTTTGTGCACGTACATTCTTGCTAAATTTTGGTGAGGTAGAAGTTTGAAAAACATTCGAAATTAGAGTACAGAATCTTTTATTGCATAACGGAATTATCAACCCTTGGATATTTTATGTCGATGACTGGACCGAACAGGAAGTGATATTTATGGATTTTTTTATATATTTGTGCATAGTTTCTGTTCTTTCATATCTAAATATAATCAAAAGGACTCTCGTTAAAGCTTCTACAAACAGAAACACACAGGGCTGGATTTAGGGGCAGGCGACCCAGGCGACCACCTGGGGCGTCGGGTTTGGGGAATGGGGTGACGAATACTCTCCTCGCCTGGGGCGCCATTTGGTCTGGGGCCGGCCATGCAAGTACACACACACACACACACACATATATATATATATATATATATATATATATATATATATATATATATATATATATATTTGACATTTGCATTAAAAGGTCTTTTATCTGTTACAATTGACAATATTTTCTCTGATAAACGGGCCATTTTAGGTCCCGTTCTGACGCAATTTTATATAAAATATATTATTTCAGTAATAAAGTTAAATGACAAATCGTAAATTGCTTATCTCTGCGTAAAGTACTTATTTGCCAAAGGTCAATCAACTGTTACATACACTTCTAGGAAATAATGTATTGGATGTAATTTGTTTTTTTTTCCAATAATATGGATGCTTGTTGTGGAGCTTCCATTTCACATATAAGGGATACAAGCTGGGATTAAAAATAATCGTGTGCAACAATTCTTATTCGAAACAAATTGCGTGTCTACTTGCTTTATTAAAAAGTACAGTAAAAGAATCAGCGAGACAAACCATGCGTTGAGATGGGCTTGATAAGAGTAGAATATTTGGACAGAATAATTAGTGGCCTGATTAAGGAGATTAAGATTGCTGAACGAAAAGGAAGAATTTTCTCTTTGGTGAAGATATTAGTTACAGTAGAGGATCTTGATTTTATCCATATTTGTTTTATGACCACTACTATCATGACTGGTTTATTGCTATTTTGCATTTGGTTTGTTTGTTTTTGGTTGCTTTTTTTGTAAACCACAACTATAAGGAAACGCAACTTATTGTGACTTTAGACTGAAATAGTAAAACGTTGCCGAAATATATCATCTGGGGCGAATATCAGATTCTGCAATTAGAGTATGGCGATGCCCAATCAAACATATAAAATATACCAATAAACTGTCGTCTTCAAGAGAATTCACTGCCAAGAGCTAACGGCCTGAAAATTGTTTTGAAAACATTATTCAGAAACAATGGTGAGGAAACGATTTTCTTATTATTCAAATGAATGAAGTAACACGACAAATATTGGTTTAAAATTTTATTGATCATGTGAGACGCGTTAAAAATTTGGTTTCAAATGAATGACATCGAACCAAACGCAAAATAGTATCAAAGCAGTTTATGAATGTAGTGGTTATAAAGATGGTTGGATGTTTGTTTAATTGAGTGTGTTTGTTTTCTTTCAGGTGATTCAATTCGTTGTGTCAAATGCACGACGTTAACAAACGCCAGATGTGAATATGGAGATTTTCCTCCCGTCAACTGCTCGGTGGGCGAGAAATATTGTGTTCATTATGTGGGGATCACAAAACATAGTAAGTTTAACAGAGCTCCGAATCTTCACGATTGACATACACATCCAATTTGATAGTTCTCAATTTATTTTTTTATATTGACAACTGTTAAGTCATAGCAAGAGAATTTCAAAGCTAAATGGTGCATATCTAAAACAAAGATATATATCGGCTACGTTATTGTTCATATTTAAGCAAGCCTGTCTCAAAATTATTGTGCAAGATTAGATATTGCTACGTTTTTGTCCATTTTAGTCTGACATTTACTTTACATTGGAACAACTGCATCACCTGAACGTCATATCGTTATGTTACTAGCATTTAATAATATCAACCGATATCCGTACAAATATGTATATATGTATATATATATATATATATATATATATATATATATATATATATATATATATATATTGTTACTCATCGGCTATTGAGCAATACTATATTATAGCCCACCACAGAAACTCAGAAGCCCCATCAGTATAGCCAACATATTCTGTCAAAACAATAAAATGCGGTTCCCTGCCATTACAGACAATGCAAATTAAATATTTATTGTCACTAGCCACACCGTAGTAGTCTGAATTCATAACAACTTAAATCCCTTTGACAGATTTGGAAGTATATCTTTAAGGCAGGGTAAAAGAGATATACTAATTTAGCTTGCAAGAAAACCATCTTTGCCACGATCAGTGGAAGGCATGTACCCCACAACCAATGATTAAAATGCATACGATGGAATCTTACTTAGACCTTAGGATTAATTTCCCCTAACAATGGAGGATCACCAACATCAAATTTATAATTGGAATTGAGTTCGCATCCCACAGTTTTAGATTGTAGCTTCATTATATAGTTGTATGCCAAATTACATCTTGGAGCAAAGGGCATTACACGAACATTACGTGCAAAGGCTCAAATGGCTTTTGGGCTAAAGTACCTAATTAAAATTTTAAATAAGAAATGCGTGGCTCAAATGAAGTAAGTGTGAAAGAACCGTTACATATTTATACAGCTCAATACGTTGCATTGTTAACGTTAACCTCTTGTAAAATTGGCAAGAAAAGCAAATCCTACCCCTGAAGTCTATATGACTAATGGTCATCATGTTTATGATATATCAGTCATTTCCAAAAAATCAGTCTGATAACCGATCAAAGAGGAAAAGTATTCTTGCGCTTAACAATAAAAAATGAAGACCACGTCGAATACCTTCTATATGTATGTAAAACACTTATTTGAATTTGCAAGCTTTTTGTCCGATGACAATTAAAAATTAGAGGATATTTTTTCTTTCACACCAGAGGCAAATTTGAATGTATCAGTTTCAAAATAACCACACTGCATTTTTGTTACAGTTCCATTGTTCTTATTTACAAATAGGACGTGGGGATTGTTGTCTTTAAATTAGATTTAAGTTGAAGCTTACTGGTTTCAAAGTATATACACAAGGAACAATATGAATACATTTGATTTCATTTGGTAAAATTCATGTTTGGGTAATTTTTTTAGCATTGATATAAGTTGAACCAGTTTTACTTTTTTCAGACCTTTTATATCTGACAGAAAAGACAATAGTTTTATATTTTCATTGGTTGGAAAGCGTCAGTCCCAACATGATACTTTGCACGAATTAAAAATCAGGAATTGATCATTAATATACCATTGTTGAAATTAATCATTATTATACAACTGTGTTGAAAATAAATGTCCTTCCAATAATATTATCAAGAAAAGTGTATACAAAAAAATTCTTTATTTTGTTCCATCTAGTACCAAAAAGAACCTAGACAGAAGCAAACAATGACTTTTCTCATTTGCATATTCGTTTGGAGGCTTCCCATTCAGTTTGTAATCGTTAGTACTTATGCCTGACAAGAGAGCTTATTACTATTACTTTAACTGGGAGGATTACCTTGAAATGTATCTGCTCTCAAAACTCACAATAAAAGTTCCTGCTGTATATTTTGTCCTTGTGAAGAGAAATTTTGTTAAATTAGAGTTGCGGAAAGTTGATCGCAATTGCGTTATCCATGGATCAGCAAGCGTCACTTACGTTCCATGTTCCACAATTGTATCTGTGTGCAAGTTGCCATTATTGAAACAAACATGTGTAAATTTTACTGTAACTAATCATAAGAAGACATTTTAGTAGTTAGTTGTGTAGAATTCGACTCAAACATGCAGTGCAGATTCATTCTTAAAGTAGACATAAAGCAGCCTTATATTGGCTTAAAAGAGCCACTGGTCCTAGAGCGTAACAGATTATCATTGTATTTTTATTATATGCTGTGTAGTGTAAACAATAATTTCGTAACAAATATCGATGCCAACAGAAACTTCTTGTTGAGCCTTGCAACGGTTCATGAGAACAGAGTCAATCCAAGTTTTCAAAGCGTGAAATAACACCCATCAGACTAAGGTTGGCTTATCGTGGGTTTACCCAGAACTGAATCTTCTGTTTCTATTAACGGCTGCATTCTTTGTTGCTAAAGGAGTTCATGGCTTTGGAAAAGGCATACTAACAATTCCCTTTCTAAACTTTGTAATTACAGCTTGTTAATAAGTGGAGAGATCTCCCAATTCTCCACGAACCCTAATCATCGTCGATATTAACAATCAGTCAATTTCGCACTGATACGAATTCTGCACTAACATAATAGTCATCAAGAATGTGGTCATCAGACAAGCACTGGATTGATTTAGAAACCATCTGAAAACCAAATTTAAATTGTTCTGCGAAATAATGGAATTTATGAATATGAGTACTCTATCGAGTACAGACTCCGATGACTGTAGCAAAATATTTTCATACATTGGTTTCACTCCCTTGTTCAATTACGATAACAAGAAAATTATTTTCCTGTAAATGTCTAACCTGAGAGTGACTTATAAGACATATATCATATGAATTAAGTGACAGAAGAGTTCTCCCTATTACCAAATGTTACCCAGACACGACAGTACTCAGGCAAGACAGTCAAAATGACAGAAGGATATTGCTGAAAATACTGACTGGCAAATATGTAAAGAAAAACTTAATATATGAAATCAAATTAAGCTTAAAGCAGCACACTTAAACGATCCCTGAAATAAAAAGGATCACTTCAGCTCAGATAACGTATACGCTAAAAATATTTTATTATGAACAGGATATAATGAAGAAAACAGAGCAAAAGAATTTTATGCGATAAATAATTTAAAAACTCTTTTTGAAAATGTTCAACTATGCAATCGTTAGAATGGCTGCAATACCTGAATGACCCTAAACTCACTCTGACTATTTATTCAAAAATACAGTTGTTCATTATCAATCGAGCTTTCAATGAAAAAAGTGAAAAAGATACGATCCTACTCACAGTAATAGCAGGTTTAAACATTGTCTCATATATCTGAGATAATTTTCCTTGCACATATAATTACGATATATATATATATATATATATATATATATATATATATATATATATATATATATATATATATATATATATCACTTTTCACTGGAATATGAACAATTTAGGGTTTAGGCAAAATGTCCGGTGCATACTGGGTCAGCACTGTTACCCTATTTATAAGACAACACGTTTGGTAACCTCTATCTGCGGTACATAATATCCATATGCGATGAAGATATTCTAGAAATTAGCACTGCAGTTTGATCTAAGTTTCTGAAGATCCATTGATAGTGGAGCAAATCAGCTGTATTCTACAATTCGTTTCTTTATTGTTGTAAATGGAAGCAATTAACGAATCTATGGTTACCTCAGTAAATGTATTTTAGAATCTGTTTATAAGTCCATCATTCCATAGCCTATTGCCTGCTTTGATGCGTGAAATGAAACTATTTTTACCACGGTTGATAGATCAGCCGTTGTCAGTTTAAATCACAGCTGAAGCTGTCACTCAAACGGTTTAACTGCTGTTTACGGGGTAATTGCCTTGCGCAAGGGGATGAAAAGTATCCGTGACGAATCTCTGAGATAAGACTTTGTTCCTAAAGGAGCTGGAATGATTTGGAAATCATCCTGCAAGGAGATTGAGGTTGTATTGCACACTAATTGGGTTCGTAATATGAATGTCTCGTGGTGTGCTAAAGCTGATCAATCTGAAAAGATATTTACATAAATTTCTTTTTATTCTATCTCGCTGTTACGGTAGTCAGATAATTATTTTCTTCTCAATAGCTGCCATGAAAACTGGTCAGTAGGACGTACGACAACAATAGTCTGCCCATCAAACTGTCCTCCTTGTTTGAAATGGTGGGAAACATACATCCTATTAACAGTGTCTTCCAGAAAGGACGATACTGGAGAAGCATTCAATAAATGTCTATAGTATATTCATGATAAGAACAGATTTGTCGTGACATATTACAACTCTTCGTTTAGAGTGGTAGACTTGAAAGCTGTATGCTTTTATTCAATTTTGGAATCTTTGCTTTTTTGTTATAACAGTTCTCTCTCTCTCTCTCTCTCTCTCTACCTCTCTCTCTCTCTCTCTCTCTCTCTATATATATATATATATATATATATATATATATATACATCGTCGTTTCTGAAAGACGTGATCTCAACAATGCGCAATATATTTCAACTGAATTCATCTATGAAAGACAAAGAATTTTGTCTTTTAGAAAACGAATCCGGTTTAAAACTGAGTAGAGGACCTGACAACATCGATTGATTTCAAACCAAAGTTCGTCTTCAGTATGCTGCTAAGTATCGTTTACAATGGTGTCGACTACTCTCATTTATGCTGCAATTTTAAAAGTAGAATCTGTCATGTGCTCAACATATTCCGTATTTAAAATGGTAATAACATTATCCATCATTGACATTGCTATGGGAACGGGGAAATCCAACCCGAGGGTCAGAATCTGTAGGCATGAATGAGAGTTTGTCAAGTTCATGCCCATGAGAAAAAGTAGGTACAATTTCTCTATCCCACATCAACGCATATGAGGGATTACTTATCTCTTATCTTTGTATCAAATAATGTGGTTAAGATCAAAATGGTGCATAAATTACAATTTACTGCATTTGTAATGGATATCATTTGGTTCAAAGGCAAGGTTATGTAAATTTATCTTATCAGGTGCACTTATATGGGATAGATTTATCTCACATTACTTATCAGTGTGGATATATATTTTCCAGCAAGGAACGACATTGCGGACAATTCTTATCTCAATTCACACGTGACATTTATCCTGACATGGGGACTATTTTTTAAGTATTTTAATGCCGGTCAAAGGAAATATTTTCCTATGTAAACTATATATTAAATATACAGACATGAGAAAATGACACTCTCGCATGTAAACATTTGTGATACACCAACAATTGTTCTTCCGAAGGCAACCAGTCCACATTTCTGAAGCGTATTATACAGATATATATGGCGATGAACATCGCGTATAAAAAAAACTTTCAATTTAAGTCTGCTTTAATTTTGTATGAATTTTGATGAAAGCAGATGGTGAATATATGATTTTATTCGTGTTACATATTTATTAGCAATAATGGTCTGTAATGATTTTATTGAAAGGTTGCATACATGATCATTAATTTTAAATTTGCTGGTTTCTATTGCAGGCAACGTTGTCTTCAGAGACTGCAGCGCAGAAGACATGAAGTCAGAATGTGTATACAAATTATTGGCAAATGAAAAAGTGCGAGTGTGCTATTCAACTTGTCAAACAGATGGCTGTAACCATGCAGAAAGCATGGATACTCCTGGACTCTCTATCGTCATTTTATGTATTATTGGATGGTTAATTAGATGTTAAATTATAGGGTTAAAATATGGAGAAACTACTTTTTATATAATTTTTATAAAAAGTGCCTGTGTTGAGGATAACACATGAAGCCGTCCATTGTTTTATTTGCTCACCACGATTTTACGATTTGCTTGAACTGTCTCATCTATGTGTTTAATGGTCCAGTTCTGAACTTGGTTTCATTACGTAAGAAACCGGCAGCTTCAAATTTGCTTCATTTATACGTTAATCAGGTATATAAACAGTCATACTACTGTTGTAAACCTAAAAAGAAATATTCATTTGATTCGGGGTTAAAATTCTTCAGCCTTTCCATTTTAGGAAAGGCTTACATTTTCAAAATTGTCCACATTACTTCTAATTGCCAGCAGTGATTAACACTAACAGATTATACATATATATATATATATATATATATATATATATATATATATATATATATATAGCCATCAGAGTATGTTCGAAACAAATAAATGAAAATAATAATAATTCAACCAAACAACAAGATCAACGGCACAAAGGTCCAAAATTAGCATTGAAGTTTCCTTTTAAATCATGACCTTTTACATATGCATAGATTTTTACTATCGCTATTCTAGTTTCTCTGTGTTTAGTGACGTTTTTGATTTTTCATTCAGAGACATATAGCAGACATTCTTATATTTATAGACCGTATCGCATGTTCGTTCTTGTGGCAGATAATTGGTACTAGATGAAAAAAAATTTGAAAATCGAATGTGAAAAGAAAGACAAAAACAAAGTGAGTTTATCAAAGCCTTCCGAAACGGAATGATATGAGAATAGCCTCAAATTAAATGATGTTATGAAGGTCACTGTTTCATGTATTAAACCTGTAATAAAAGCTGTTATAATATTCTTGAGACTTTGTCACTGTCAGTAAAAATTGCTAATATAATTTTCAGACCAGTAATGAGTGGTTGATTCGATAAAAAGTTTTCTTGCGGTAATTTAAGTTTGCATCGTATTTTGTTCATATCCAGAATGGAGACTTTGTTAGTTACTACGAAAATGAGTTTGATAATGATCTTTTGAATAAAAGCAATTATTGTGGGTCTCCATTTCAATTTGACATGAAATAATGACACCGTTAATTGCATTTGTTATCATATTAAACTATATATATTTACATCTAGAGAAGAAGGTAGACGTATCTAACGTTAACGATAACGATAAGGCGTTCAACTCTGTCAATACAGCTGACTTGTGTACATAATATATCCCAAGGGTCTGCATCTAGTGTCATCACGTCCATGGATTGTGTGAAATTCTTTCTCAAAAGCATTTAGGAGCAAACCCAAATTTGAATTTCTCGTCGTCAATGGTGTTTTCGCTCTTTCACTCTCACTTGTAGATATTTTAGCTAGATATATATATATATATATATATATATATATATATATGAGAGAGAGAGATTGGAACGCGGCTGCAATTAATTACTAATAACATCTTTTGAACTCCTTGTTGTGTATATTTTCCATACAGGACAGTTTCTAGACTTTTTCTGGTCGTTTCAATCTCCCATGAATTCTAACCGTCCACCCATCGTCTTCGTTTCGGTACCATTTCGTACCTTATCAAGATGGTTTCCCAGAGTATTGCCATCTGTACGGTACCATTTCGTACCTTATCAAGATCGTTTCCCAGAGTATTGCCATCTGTAGTTGTTGAAATTATGTTTGCTGCTTTAATTTAGCTTTACAAAGTTAATCGATTCCACGTAAATTCGATACATTGAAAACAACAGTTCTAAATGTTTATATGATACTCAATCAGCGTACCGTTTCGTACTGTACCGTAGGTTCAAATCACTTCAGCTCATGAACTGTTGACTATTTTACACAATATACTTTCTTTATTCAATGTATTCGTATTACTCACGTGATTTCCAAATGCTATTTACAATCACAATATTTACTTCATCGTGTGTGAGAGCTGTACGAGATTGTTCGTAAATATATGCATTTTTACAAAGTCAATATATTCTGCGTAGGACTCACTAAATGGTATTGAATATTGTATATTTTTGTCAAGAGAAAAAAAAAGGTGTCGGGATATCATCAGCCATGCTACACTTTAACTACTGTGTTAAAATCGTGGTTTCAATCTCGCCCAAAACTGTCTGATAGTGATGGCAAATGTGCATAGTTCATCATTTAAACATCTAGACAAGTTTGTTTATGAACTAGACATTTTGTTTTGCACACACGGATTCTAGATACGGTACTCTTAGTGTAGAATACATATATCAGGCAAACAGAGATAATACAACAGACAGAGTATTCAACTCTCGTCTTTCGATTTTACATGATTACGGATAAAGGTGCAATTTTGCGTGTGAAATATTTTTATTTTGTTATTTTATGTCTTTTAGTGTGTTTCATTAGTGTCAGGTTATAGTGTAAACTATTAGGGAACGAAGAATGTAAGTATTTTCCAGCAATGTCTTTGCAATTCTGTGAAAATCTATATTACACAATAGTGTGCGTATGTGTGTTATATGTATGTGTTAAAGGTTCATACTTTTAATAATAATTTGTATGCTTGTTTGTGTGTCGAAGAGTAATTACAATTAGATCATTTATGAAAGGATATAATTAATCTATGGTTAAATAGTTTTCAAAATATCCGAAAATCTGTGGTCTATATAATGCATGATTTTGGTATTCATGAATTTCATATGGCTGAATACTTAATGATGAATCAATAATAAAAACTTTAAAAATAGTACATTATGTTTACAAAACCAGTTTCTTGACTGGAGGTTTTAAACTTTGAGCGAAAATAAATATATTTATTACTTTTATTACATTAGTATGTACCTAATACGAAAAAAAATTAATAACTCATTTAATAAGCTTCGAATGGATGGCTCTTATTTTAATTTTACTGTTAAGTTTTCAACAACTTGCGTGGTCCAGGAGAAAATCGTTTCGACTTTAGATCCAAACTGTTCTAACAGCATATGTTTGTTTCCCGCCAGGGATGTCCAAGAATTTCTTTACTAATTCAGAGACCTGTCCGCTCTCGTGGATTATCCCAAGTACGACAGCGTAAGTGGGCTGAGATCTTGAGTTACAAATTGGGATTATGACATCAGACCAGTACCAAGGGACTTGAGTGGAGATTACTTCAGATTTCAAATCATGCGTAACTATGGGTTTCACCATAATCCTCTGAGGGGTAGTTTCGCTATGAATAAGGAAGTACTACACAGTTTTCACCTGTATTTGAGATTGGGGATGGAACCTCTTATCTTTGAAGCTATCCGCTATCAAAATAAAATTCCATATCCATTAATACGTATACATTTTTGAACTTGACAAAAAATGGTGAAACGGAATTATTAAAACTATTGGCACGGCAAAGTTGGTTCTTCAATAATTATCCAATTTAGAACCACAGCAACAGCCTCCTGAAAATCGGGAAAATCCCTAAAACTCGAGATTTACACCTCGCAAAGAACTTATACTCAACAAAACCGGAGATATTTCACATACAAGGCGAAGACAAGGAATGGGAAAAGTGACCTTGAACAGAACTATTTTCCACAAAATATTTATATGAAAATTTCCAAAAGCGAGTAAAAACAGAACCAGGAAAAATTAGGCAGTACCTCTTGCGCATCGAAGGCCTATACCTGATCTCGAACCCGACTAGCACAAATGTGTTTCTTCGTTAGAATCGTCCCCTCGTGGATACAACATTAAATCAAACATTCTTGACACAACTGTAAATAAAGAGGGAAAACATGACGATAAAGTACGGATATATCTACAACCAAATATTTATCCTATAGCCATTTATACGAAGCTGGTTAGTGCTACCTTAAGTTTGAATCACTTCCAAGTGGGTTAAATTCAAGGGTATAATTGACGGTGACTGTCCAAGCGGATTGACAGACTAGAGAGAGCATATGTTATTTTGCTAAACTAAAACAGAATTATTAAACGGATGTGTAAAACTTAGATTCAATGAAAGGAAATACAAGTATGAAAAAGTAGTAATTGTCTTGAACAATTGAGCTGGTAATAACAGACCAACATGATAATCTCTTACAGCTGAAACTTAACGTTTTATATCTTACAACATTTTAAAAATCTTTAAATGCCACATTTGAGCTTTCGCAACGTAGAATTCGTCAAAGCTACTTCATGAACAGAAGTATATGGAACTTTATTTAGAGAGATAACAAAACATATAACGTCTTGACAACATACTACAAAGGCAGCTGAAAATTATTTCAAATATACTTTTTCGAGCTATACAGTTTTTAAAGTTTTATTTAGGAGAATAAAACAGCAACTGATTTCAATGTCATGATTATTGAAATTTCCAGTCTTTTTAAAACACGGAAGGATATTCTTGTTACGCTACAGATAGGCAAATTAATGTTTCTTTTCTCTTGTATGTTGTTTTTTAAAATGGCTATGTTACACCATACTTTTTTACCTTCCAAAATTAAAATAGATGTCAGATTTTGACGTCGATAATGTTACCTTGCAATTGAAGTAATAATATATATATATATATATATATATATATATATATATATATATATATATATATATATATATATATATATATATATATATATATTAATTATCCAAATACTAAGGAATTTTGCACAATATAACTCGTTTAAATGTGGGGAAAATGTTACAACTAATGACGGAAAAAGAGGATTATTTGGCGTATTCTTACTATGATCCATAAAGCCCTGAAGAATATGGTAATATCAATCATGGCTTCAAAATCAAACAAGATAAAAAAAAAATATTTAAAAAAATGAATTGAAAGCATGGTTGACTCAAGAATCTACCAACATATTACAGAAGCAAATTGAAAAAAGTTTTCCATACAAAAGAGTTTAAAATGGGCTGTATACATTGTTGACATGCAAACATCCGGAAAAAGACAATAAAGTATTTAAATACATTTTGACTGTGACAGAGGGTTTCTCCAAATATGCAAGGGCTGAGAAAGAGAAGTCGAAAAGAGATGATCTAAACAATGGATTTTAAATAATCTTTAAAAGAACGAAAACCAGAAAATATACAGTTCAATGAAGAGAAATAATTTTAGAATAGCAAAGTTAAGGAGCTGCTGGAGAAAGAAAACATCGAACATATGTACAATCGTGATCATTTCAAAAACTGTAAACAATTACATTATTGAGTTTCGTTTGTTTTTTCTATTTCGTAAAATAATTATTTTACCTTAATTTATATGAGAACAAAACATATTTGATAATCCTTCCACGTTAATTATTATTATTTATCTACATCTCTTGATTGAGTAATGGCTGTTTTTCTTGCACACTGTGTAATTATGATGAGAACCTTAGAGTTGTGTTTCAAGCATTCGATATCAATACTTGATTCATTATCATTGTTAATAGCCACTCCATCTCTAACTTAGTTCCTGTACATTTCAAGGTTATAGAAATCACCAGAAATTAAAACAGTATTTGTTTCATATTGTCGTTAATATAATAGAATCTTCTGAGATTTTTTTAAAATAATATTTGAAAAATTGTAGTACCCAAGAGCAATTATGATTCACTACAATGAAATGGTTATTTTACCATTTCTCTTTTAAATTGGATTGGCAAATATATTTCTTTAACATGCGACCTTCTGTGGTAATATAGCTCTCCCGTTGTCTAGGAGAAATTAAAACAGTCAAGAGTTTAAGCTTTTATCTTCAATTTATATTCTTTGTTGCAACAATTATATATTTCCTGCTTGCTTTTAGCTTCTCCAAAATCTCTTTGCCTTAATTTTTTTCCATCGTCCAAAAATGTCCTTTTTTAACCCTTTAATATAATGACTCTCTATGTTGATTATATTCTTCCTGACTGCACTTTTCATTTTATTATATCTGCTCTACTCGTTAATTATTAATTTGGGTTCCTTAAGATTGATTTTATTATCGCCTATTGCAGCACTCACCATATGATCAAACTGCTGAACTTCCTTACATATATAACTGTCCAATCATGTTTTAAAACTCTTCTGTATAACAACTTTTCAGTGAAATCTTTTGCAATAAAACCGAGTATATGTGTACGAAACCCGCAAAAAGAGGAATCAAAAATCCTGGAGCTATTCCAGCGACTCCCAAGCAATGGAGCTGCTACACCCAACCCATCTGAAATTGTAGTCACTCGAACTTCCACCCATTTCAAAACTGTATACGTTATTTTATATTTCTTTCTAACACTTCTCTTTAACCAAATCATTCTTAAGTTTGTTGATTTTTTGCAACCTGATTTTCAGGCAATGTTAATTTCTCTTGCACCTGTCTTGACTTTCTTCTTTTGGCTGTTTTAAATCTCTGTGAACGTTTCTCAGGTTGTCGACCAATTTCATCTCTAAGTGGATCTTTGGCTTTCGAGAAGTAACCATATCAACCTTGGAGCCGTAAATGGTTTCATCTTGGATATTTTCAATTTCAACAGCAACAAAAATTATGCTGTGTTTTAGGTTACTTGCAAATTAATCTACACTATATTTCAAGTAATATTTTTTCCTATTTTAGACTGATTTTGGTGTGATTTGGAACTTAACTTTCAAGTTATCCAAACTTAAGTTTGAGGTGATAAAAACTCTGTTTACACTTAGCTATAAAGTCAATTTCAAATTGAATTAACCTTGTCTTATCATTGTGTTAAGTAACAGCAGTATAATTTGAGTAGCGAACAATTCATTAAAAACGAAATAGTAAAATGTAACTAGAAAAGTTATAACTGAATTTCATGAAGGTAATGGTTGCTGCAAATCATGTATGAAGAATTACCATAAAAAGTGGATAGAAGAAGATAACGATTATCACAAAACAAACAGGGAAACAAATAGAGAACACTATAATTAATACATAATTGTATACATGAATCAAAAGATACAATAATGATACACATTTCAGGTAAATTCACACAAAACATAAAATCTGATGCAACTAATAACTTCTACCGAGTAGCGCTAAACTTCACAAAACCTGAGGCTGTAGATGAAGTGATGATATGATATATATATATATATATATATATATATATATATATATATATATATGTATGTATATATATATATATATATATATATATATATATATATATATATATATATATATATCATGCTTCTTTCTATCTCTCAGAATCCAGAAAAGCAACGAGAACGATTCAGAAGAATAAAATGAATGTAAAAGAGACATACGGAAACATGATAAAAAGTCCAAGATTGCAAAACTGCTAGCATTATTGTTGAGAAGATTGTGATTAACATATTTTGGCATATTGTATTTCTTCTTTTTTTTAAAGACTTAAATGATAATAACTATACAGTAATGACAAAAGTTGTTACAATTACTGTCAAAGGTACAATACATAAATTGCAAATTGCAAATCATCCATAGAAATGTATGCGCCATTGTTTTCCGTGTTATTTTCTTCCTCTGCTTAGTTTTAATTTGTATTTTTATTATCAAGTTAGCGCTTAGTGCTAAGAGAGGAAAAATCACTTTAAATTATAGTGAAGTATATAATGCCACTTCATGTCATTTAATCTTCTTTCAACTCTGTCTGTAATTGATCTAAATCATCAATGAGCAGAAATTTACAAAATAGTATCACAACATCTTACAATCATTTTGATATTTTATCTAATCTTGATTTGAAAAAAATTTCGTATATTTTCTTGATACGTTTCCGTCCATTTTTTAAACTCTTTGTCAGTGAAAGCTGTACCAGTAATGTCTTTGTAGGTTTCTTCTGGTATACTAATTTTCAATTAGTTTATATTCTTAAATTTCAGGGGAAATCAGTATAATATAAATTTGTCTAATGATGGATTTTACACTTTTGAATACAGCTTTAATGGATGAATACAACAGCGAATTTATTAAACACTATTTCAACAGAAATGATACATAATATTAAATAATTACACCAAACTTAAACATTGAGTGTAAAACATTGTATTACCATGAAGTAGGCGGAAAATCAATACAAATTGCTCAAAAAAGGGTTGTCTAGGAAATCTCTCTCTATAGCTACGAAATATGGAAGAAGATTTCTAGGTCTTTAGGCTGGACAAAAGAAGAAATTAAATGGATGCCACCAAATGGTAAGCATCTGTGCAGACCTTTAAATCAGCCGTTTCAAAAGTCCTCTGTTATATAAAAACAGCTATTAAAAGGTCCTGAGAAAATAGAGATGGAATTGATGGTTGAAATTGATTGATACGAACCAATTAACTAAGGTGTTTCCCAGTGATAAATATGTAAATCAAGAAGGAATTGTTCAAAGATTATTTACATCGCAAGAAGAAAAAGGGATTGGTTAATAGAGAAAAGCTATTGAAATCGCCGCCTGGAAACAAAGTTTTAAAATATATATCGAACATTATGACGTACAGAGAAAAGACGTGCTGGAAAAATTAGAGAATAGTGAAGCTGCAAAGATACCTATTTTGAAGGAATTGTTTCAATATTGACTAAAACATGAAAACTGGCTAAATTGTAGGCTGGATCATGAAAAAAAGTTTCAGATAGAGTGCAGTCTAAACAATAATCTACCTCTGTGCATGCGCAGAGTGAATTCAAACGTACCGTGGCAACATCTGTATATCAAGTTAGAATAAGCATTACAAGTTTCAAAAAGCGATACAAATTGCATACCAAGTGCCTTTAAGTTGACTGCACACTGATAAAATAGTACCTGTCGTCTGTGCAGACCTTTAAATCAGCCGTTTGAAAAATTCTCTGTTGGACAAAAACGGCCAATGTAATGTATTGTGGAAATAGAGATGGAATTGATGGAACACATTTTAACTGATACCAATGAATTAACTATGGTGTCTCCAGTGATAAATATGTAAATCAAGAAGGAATTGTTCAAAGATTATTTACATCGCAAGAAGAAAAAGGATTTGGGGAAAAGAGAGAAGCTATTGAAATCGCCTCCTTGAAACGAAGCTTTAAAATATATCTCGAACATTATGACGAACAAAGAAAAGACGTGCAGGAAAAGCAAGGAATAGTGAAGATGCATGTTTTGAAGGAATTGTTTCAACATGGACTAATAGCATGAAAACTTGCACACGTGTAAGATGGGTCGTGAACAACAGTTTCAGATGGAGTGCAGTCTAAAAAACTACCTCTTTGCATGTGCAGAGCAACACCTGTATATCAAGTTAGAATAAGCATTACACGTTTTTAAAAAAGGATAAAAATTGCGTAAGACATGCCCTTAAGTTGATTGTACACTGATAAAAAGTTTGTCATCGTAATAAGCTCTCATAAAGGCCTGCACATGCGCATAATAATAACTCCTTCTCAAACTACGTCAAATATATATCTCCATATTGTTCATATTTGTCACACACGGTTTATACTTACCGTCACAGGACAAACGAAAAAGTGTATCACATAAAATGAAAGGACCATACTGGTGCCATTTCTAATGTAATAAGCATTGGAACCTACAAATATATGTTTTGACGCACACTGACGAAGACGAAGCGTCTTCAATTTGTTTTACAGCCTTAGACCTTCTAAACTCATTTCTGCTAGTGCCAACGGAGAATCCGATAATAATTTTTCTGGCATCCGAACAAATGATTTATGAAACTTGTAGCACCTGTGTTTCAATTAAGTCTTCTAATTTATCATGGTTTTGTTTTGTTGAATGTGTGTTGTGTACAAGACATATAAGAGTCGATGCGAAAGTGATACATTTATTAAAATTTGCAGAATTAGCAGCAACGTACACGACTGGAGAGGCATATTTCTTATCATTGACAATAGTATCGGCGATGTTATAATTTTCAACATCAATGATAACACTTTTCATCTCACTAAAGCTGCTTAGATTGTATGCAAGGGTTTATGCAATTGACTCTGGAGCTATTAGTTCATTGAGTCATTCGTTTTTGGGTGCCAGAACAATCATTACTGAACAATCTCTCTCTCTCTCTCTCTCTCTCTCTCTCTCTCTCTCTCTCTCTCTCTCTCTCTCTCTCTCTCTCTCTCTCTCTCTCTCTCTCTCAGCACCAGTACAGGACTAGTGCATGCCCTCACAATATCTCAGATGGTTGTGTTTTACAATTTTGTAAAGCAAAGACAAGTCGTTTCTTTTATGTCATTGTGCGTAATAATAGGTCTTAAATACTCAATAGTATTTGCTGAGACACCTTCAAATCAGAAAAGACCATGACAAATTTCACCAAGTTAGTCTCTCTGTTTCATACAAGAGAGTTCTGCGTTTGTCGTCTGAGTTAGCGCCAGCTGTGTGTGACAGATATGAACAAGGTGGAGTTGTCTGTCTAAACCCAGCTTGAGAAGCGTTTTCTTTTTTTCTTCCTACGGCTACAGTCGTCAACAACGATCACAACCAGCTTATTACTCCTTCCGTGGGTAAGCAATTTCAATTGCACAGTATTTAGAGAAAGAGCAAGAATTGCAAAAATGTAATCAGTTGACTATTGAAGGAAAATCAATTTCAAAACTAGTATCTCATCTAAACTTATAGTGTCGAAATATGACTTTGAAATAGTAAAAGTGAATATTGTATACAATGCATTGCCACTAGAATACAGGCGGTTTGAGAATGTTGGTCTTACTGCTTCACTTTAACTTCTTTCAACGACGCAAGCTAAAGGAGCAACACATAAAAGAAGACATTTTTTAGGACAGCGATTTTTCTTCAGCCACGCTTGCCTTCCCCAGTGATTGGGATTGAAGTAAGGTACACGCTGGCAAGTTGATACCAGTATGTACAACCTTGCCTGAAACAATAATTAAACTCATGCAGTAAAGATGTAAACAGCGTTGTAGGTGAAGCAACGACAATCTTGCTTGCACTGTTCTGGGTGCATACGACGGAGTATGTAATAAAATAATCGCTTTGAGTGTTATGGTTGATACTCCCAGCAAGAAATAAAATACAGAAACGGAAAAATGGTTCTGAACTACTTTAAGGAGATAGACATTCCGTGCATGCACAGATACTTGACATTCATGTTTTTACTTTCTTTTGCGCGATACTTTTATTCAAAATAATTGTTCAGATGACATGTATATATTGGAATAAGATCCAGTTTTGAGCATCCACAAACACTATGCGATACCATGCGACTCTAGAACAGATTACGATACGTAAAATTGGGTATATTACGTGCCCATGAATGCAATTTCAGCCGCTTGTCCAATTATGAGTTGATATATTTCACAATATTTTAACATGGAAATAGAGCAGTCACTCATGCGCACACAAATTTAGGTTGTTACAAGGCACCAATCCTGGCAAGATTTTACTTTATCATATTTCTACCAAGTTTCATGCTTCGTCAAGATGTACACAATTTCATGAACAAGTGATCGTGAAAAAAAAATCCATTATTAAAATAAACTTGAAATATTACAAAATTTAAAATTATACGCACAGAAATTGTTGGGAATATAAAAATTTTTAAAAATATATTGACAAGTTACATATAGAAACGCTATAAAGTAAACTTCCTCCTGGAGAAAGACTAAAACTAGTATTCACAGAGAAAATTTTAGCAATTGTCACGATTATTGCAGCTATACATATGACAATATCAACTAAGGCTCTATCTATATCAAATTTGGTAAAATATGTAATATTTAGCAGGAGATCGTGGAAGAACAACTGCTGGTGGTCTCGGAAAAGGTAGGACAAACTCAAACAAGGTATTAATAATATTGCCAACTATTTGTTCGAGCTATCCAAAAAGACAGTAGCTAAATTACCTGGTACTATTTGCAGTGTATAAAACTAGCTTTTGAAAACAACAGGAGCTCTTACTTCATCCTTGAAAATTTGCTTGTTCTAGCATTAGTTGGTTTGTTGCTTGTAGTTTTGATCAGTATAAGAAAGATTTTTGGAAACGTTCATAATCTATTTCAAAAAGTAAATTAGGCCAGCTCCTATTACCATCATCAAGATTATAAATTATAGTTTTTTAAAATTTGTTTCATGATTTTTGTCTTTTAAATCATGTTCAATGGCAATTACTAAACTGTCACAATTTCTGTCCTTCTTGTCTATTTAGTCTTTACCCATAGTATTTCTTTTATTTCGTTGTCTCTCTTTCGAGGAATTGTTATAGATTGTTTGGCAGATGCTGGAATCATATTTGATCAAATCGGTATGTATAGCAGTGTACAGTCCTAGTTAATTTCGTAACTAACTTTATTATCAGTGTCTTGAACGTTGGAAATTTACTATGTAATAGATGCTCTATTTTGAACATGTGATTCCAAAATGCATATCACATTAGACATGACTCTTTGTTCAATCTTCCTATTCCTTCTTCTATGTCTCAGAAATAAGTATGTCCATCCTTTTTCCTCGTCCGCTGTAATAATCCTATTGTACAAAAATCATTCAACTTTTCATCACAAACTCCCAAATAACTCCACTCAATCTCTTACATCCGGTTTGGTGTCTGCCACCACTAGCTAATTCCGGCGTTATTCGTACCCAGTCAGTTATGTCATGGTAGTGATCATTCAAACAACAGTTTTCGTATCTGAAAGTAAACATGAAACCTGTATACCGATTTTATCAACCCTGGTACACTTCGGTATGTTAGATGCCATTAGTATATTCTGCATTCAGCCGTTGCCACACATAATGTCCATTTTAATTTACTTTGCCAACATCTCGCGTCATACTGTCAAATTTTAAAGTGTAGTCACCAAAATATGTTTAACAGTCTGTATGTGAAGCAGCTGTTTTTGTGCAGTGTCTTGGTTAACCGGAGCATTAAACTGAGGCGCAGGACACGGATAAGAAGTACTGCTTGTTATTTAAAAAACAAAACAAATCTGAAATCTATTATTTGATTATCATAAATTTTCACACTTCAAAAAAATCATAAACTATAATACGTTCACTCTTCTTTCTCGTTTGCTTGTCTCTTTTCCTCTTCTGATTACTGGGTAATTCCTCCTTAGCTTCTTTATCTCTCCATTTCATATATTCCTTTTGGTGAGTCTCAATTTCCTTTTCAATATCTTCAGAGTTTTCTTCCACATACTTTTGGTGCACTTTTGTTTAACAGTGGATGTCGAATGAGAAAAATAGTATCGTCTTACCACAATTGCAATGAAACCTTTCATTATCAATGATATTTGATATTTGACAGAATGCCATCAAATATTACGATCACTCTTATTTTTATATGCACACAATTACCAACGTCGATAATTAGTGTTCCTTTATCTAACTGGTTAGGCTGGTTTTATCTTATAACATATGTAACACTGTTCTATATATTTACCAACCATGGTTTATATACAGTACTTAAAGAGCTAAATGTAGCAGGAGTGATGATGATATGCAGTAACTTTTTTTCTATTGACAGACTTTTGTGTTTTCGCGGGCGCAAAGTTCTCGTTAGAAAGTATTTTAGCAGCAAAAGACAAAATTGACCAGATACATCAATCATCCTGCCAGAGTGATGTTAGTAGCAGTAGTAATTGTAACAGCAGGATCCATTTGACTTGTCCTCGGCCTGAAAGTAGAAAAGTCATAGCATATCGATTTATTTTTCATAAATCATTTGAATACAAAAGAAGATACACAAAAATCTATTTTGTATGCATTGCTCAATCTTGATTTTATTTTCTGCTCTCTTATCTAGATTATCATTTTCACTAGTTGTATACTTTCGAATTTCATGCAGTGACACGTAATTGTGGACCAACCAAAGGCCTTAACTATGTTGGATTAAGTGCCAGTTTGACATATCGTCGAAAAAGATAAATAACTTCGACCTCGACACAGAATGCAATAGCCAGTCTTTGAGAGATAAAACACTGTCATTTGATTAATACAAATATTTTCTTCTATTTCAATCTATTCCATTAGGCCATTTGCCCGGAATCTGTTCAATCAATCTGAATCTTTTAAGAGGATGCAAAAAATAGAAGTCTCTCTCATTGCATCACATTTCCGCTGCCTACAAGGGCGCCAGACATTACAGTTAATCTTGCAGTGAACACACAAAATGTAACTCAGAGTCAGCTATCTGATCATCATTGCTTCGGTCTTTCAAATATGTGTCTAGATTTATTATGTATCATCCAGATGATAAATGTTTAGTTTGTCTTCAAGTTCAAATTTAATTTTCAGAGGAAATATTATTTATGATAAGAAATAGTTCTTGCCGATTGCGCAGATTCCCTGGCGCCAATTTTAACATAAACCACGACCGGGCAGAGTAGAAAACGAGAATTGGCTTTAACAATATATTTAGCGTATAGATTTATGAGGGACTAGGGCGTGATTTTCAACGCTGTATTGTGGATTTAAGTTTTCATTCCAGTTCATTTAACTAACGTTACTAAAGACCACTATAAACACCAATGAGTGGATAGACCAACATAGTATGAGACTAATACAGTAACTTGCCATAAATGAGATCCCACTTCAAAAACTCCCGTAGATTTTTGTAGTAGCTAAACACGTTATGAAAAACTATAAATTATTCACAATCGTTGTAATTATGTTTAGAAGTACAACACAAATTTCAGTTGATACTTTAAATATTTCTGTATAAATACAAATAGAGTATGTAGAAGTTTTATTGCTAATAATCATATTGATAGTGTATTTCTTGCACACATACATACACACGCGCACACACATATACATTTTATGATCATAGGCGGCAGTATACATGTGCCCAAAGCTTAGCCTGTACATTGTGAAGCAGCTCGTTGCTGTTTAACACCACGCGGGGATGCATAGAGCAGTTCTTTGTTATTGGAACTGACTGCTTGCGGCAGTAGGTGCACACACTGGACGTAGTTTAGTCGATATGATTCAAGGGATTATCTTTTCCAACATAAAGTGTCTTTGTAACCGATTGTTGTGTATGGTCTATTGCGTTCATTCCAAATGATGTGCTGATTATTGTCCATTTATCCTTGAAATACCAATTAATGTGGGATAGTGATGCAATACCAATTAATGTGGGATAGTAATACAATACCAATTAATGTGCGATAGTGATGCAATACCAATTAGTGTGGGATAGTGATGCAATACAATTGTGTTTTTAAGCAAATAGTTTCCGAAAGCTATTGAAACTTGTCAGTTAATACTTTAATGACATTCATGTAGTGTATTGCTCCAAATCAAAAAATTAAAAGTGACAATTGAATAGGAAATCATTTTTCTGCTCATTTCCATAAAATAGGTCATAAAATCAATCTTTCGTTATCAGTTGAAAGTTACTTTGATCAGACGTAATTGCCTTTGAATGTTTTTACAAGACTTTCTATTTAGTATAAATAAACAAGAATTCGAACTTGCCTCTTCATAATTGCAATTCAGAAACAAGTTTATCGCGGAACGCGGTGTTTCGCTTGTGAACGTTGTTAGAATGATGCAGCTCTCTGTGTAGGCAGGCGAGACATGACTCTATGCATATAGTAATATTAATATTTTCTGAACGATCCAGTTAAATACAGCAACTGATGTAGAAAATTTGTGACCTTAAAAAATGGTCCCCGTCTCAGCCGGAAAAAAAATATACATATGTCTCCAAATTAACAAGCAAAATAATAACGATGATTCGATCTGTTTAGATGACATTTCTTTAAAACTTACAAAAAAAATATTATGGTAGTTTGAGAATATCACCAATTTAAAGGTATTGCCGTAAAGAATTGTTCAGAAGAATAACTCAGAGTACGAATATTATTTCTGCTTCAGTGAAATCTTCAGGAAAACAACTCAGAGTGATTGTCTGAAATATCAGCTCTTAGGACGTAATTATCTGGAAAAGGATGCATGATGTAGAAAACTCAGCATCCTGTAGTCTTTCAAGCTTAAGAAAATTTTACACTAAGGCCTAATTGAAAACCGCAAATGACTGGGCAGATTTCAATCAAAGAAACCCTTAATTTTTGACAATATTTCTGGTTTCTGATTAGAGCTCTTTCCCCAATTCCTCAATTGAGGATATAAATAGTAGATATTTTGTTTTACCACAAAACTACAATTTATCCTTAAGTATTAACACAAAAATAACATTACACATAATAATTCCTGCTGACAGGGAAACTTACAGGCATTGATGTTCCGTGTTAGCTCAGTTGGACTAGTAATCCATCGGTCGCGGATTCGATATCAGCTCAAGCCAGTCTAGGTAGGGTGCCTCGATGTCTACTTGGGAAAGGCACTCAGCTCTTATTTCCTCGAGATGATATAGCCAATAATATATTGAAAGTGCTGTTAAGAAAGAAACGGAGAAACAAAACATGAATCCCCGAAACCAACCTATTGAACTATACTACTAATGACAGCGAAATTTCGTGACTTTTCATCTGCAATGCATGGTATCCGAGTCTTTAACATAAAACTGCATGACAATTTTGTGATTATTTATCTTTACTCCACGCCTCATCAAACATTGCTGTTGGCTGATATCATAGTATGCAAGGGAGAAGAAGTACTTGTGTGGCAACATGCAGTAACGAAATCAACAATGTCAATGTCATTATTCCAAATATAACGCGGGCACAAGAAGTCACTTTATGGTACTTATACACAATGTTTCTCTTAGTATATGGTGTAGTAAGTAGTACGAACAACTATATCGTAAAGTATTGTACAACCCGTTTCAAACACTCACACACATTTTCGAATGTTTAAAGTTAATGAATTGCCGTCACTCAAGGGCTTCAGTGTTCCATTTACTAACTTTAGTCAAGAGCTTATAACATAATTATTATTAAGCGGAAGCTTTATTTTTAAAAAAATATGGCTGATGAAGACAACTATGTTTCATTTCTTCTTCTTTAATTATCTAAAAAAATAATATGATAGCTTAAAGATAGGCAATTCTACCGTAATACGACCCACCAACCCCACCCCCCCCCCCAAAAAAAAAAAAAAAAAAAAATTCGAGTGAAAGTTTGACTGTCCTACCTAAGTCGTATTCCAAATGATTGGTATATATTCCCAAAATTGAACACTGAGAAACCATTGAGTGTATATATATATATATATATATATATATATATATATATATATATATATATATATATATATATATATATATGACTAATTTATTGTTCGTTACGAGATGTGTACAAAACGAATAATAAGTATAAGGAAGAAGAAAATAGAAACAGTTGGCTTGCCATGTTCGTGTTTAGAGTTATTTGTACTTTTTCTTGTGCAAATAACGTTTTGATTTCAAATTTTTAAATTTCCTTTCACTGTCTTCTTACTTAATAGAACCATAGTCCAATGTGTTGACACTATTGCTTGAACTTTTCTTCCTAATTGAGAGTTGCTGTTGTTGTTGTTTTGTTGTTTTAAATAATACCAAGGTTCTATTAAAGAGACGGAAAATAATATTATTTCATGCAAAATAATCTTTGTGTTGGAATGTTTTGAGTTTTAACAGTAAGTGCATCCAAGTAGTGAAAGTTCTTAATGACCCTTAATTATTCATCTTGTTTACATTTGGTAGCTGCCATCTACACTTACACCAATTTTGTTTCTTTCCAGACGTTTTATCTAACTTGCTCTTTTTTTGTATAATGAAATCAATTGCATTTGGTATCCATCGAAGAATTGCATCCTATTTCGGGAAACCTTATGAATAAAGACTGCTTTTATCCGCAACAGCAGAAAATAAATGAATACAAATCAGAACCCATATTAGTCCGTGGGCTAGGTATGTCTACCGTGCATCCCCCCAGAACACTATCTCTTTGATATTTTTTTATGATTTTATCCGCAACATCAGAAAACAAATGAATACAAATCAGGACCCTTACGTAATAGCTATTGACAATTATCATAACAGTCGTGGAAAATAAGATCAAAGTACGGTGCCATTGTCTATCACCGAAAAAAAAAGTTACACAGTATGTAATGGAAAAAAGAAAGTACCCAATTAAATTTCACTATATTATGTCAAATATAAATTACTTAATGTAAAAACAGACTTTCCAGTACCTTTAATTAAAATCTTTGTTTTAAAAGTATATACAGAAGTAGTCTTTTGAGCAGAACAATCAGGAGCATTTCATTGTAACAAAACGCATAATATCAGGTTCCCGTTTATCTCCAGACCTTTAAGAAATATAAGTACGTTTGGACAAAAGGGATAAAATCTTATGCAAACGATATGAAAGTAAATACTACTGCCTCTGCAGTTCCCCAAAGACATACCCATGGCAGTATTATACATCTAGCAATTGCTGGGGAACTATTTTCTTTTACACCAACCCTCTCGTGAATAGTATTATGAATCTATGTCCTTGTGACTCATTTTGACCCATCTTTTGCTTTTTCTGGTCGATGTTTGAAAAAGTAGGTTAGAAAAACTATTTCAAAGATTTTTTTCTACTTTTTTACCCTAAAATTTGAACTTATTACCTTATTTCAAAAATTATTAACTAAATTTTGTAAAATTTTACTACAAACCCCATTTTATACAATTTCCACCCAAATTTCTTGCTTTTAGTGGTGAAATTTGAATTATTTTACTAACATGTCGAGTGTTAGCGGATCGATCTTTTTTCATTACAATTTTACTAAAATTTTACTAAAAACCTTAGACCACTGCTCATCAGAAACTTTTACTCAAAATCCTCAACTGGTAATCAGACTTTTACTGAAAATTCTAGATCACTGGTCATCAAACTTTTACCGAAAACTATAGACCAGTGCCGTTCATATTTTACTGAAAACCATAGACCACTAACCCTTAAATTTTATGAGTTAAATTATTAAAACAAAAAATCAAGGACCATTGTGTCGCAAAACGAGGAGAACTCCTACCCCACTTCACCCTCGACGGGAAGGGCAATCGTTTTATCCCCTTATTTTATTATTTTCAAATTCATTATGCAGTGAATACGAGTTCACTTATAAATCTAGTTTTGACAAATCTGGTCATAGAACTCCAACCAACAAACTATCTTATTTTATACAGAATACAGCCTAAGTTGCATAACCTTTATCTATCTTGAAAACAGTAACAGAATCAGTTGGCAGGTTTGATCTATATAAATTATCTTACCCACAAAAAGCTCTCCCTAAGTTATTAGTCAGTAATTCGAAAAACCATGCCGTTTTAACACAAACACACCTGTAGAATGATCTTAAGTTGTTCATTCAGATTATACTTAACACAACTGCCATAGTTAACCTTGACCTTTGCTTTTTATCAGACCCATAGTTAATACGTTCATAGATCGGTTTTGTCTGGAGATAAATAAATGATGTATAATAGAAAATATTTAGGGGCCCTATAAAATTAAATTGTATAAATTTACGATGATAGTAAGTACCTACTTATATGTCACTTATACATAATAAATATTTTAAACGAATTAATATATTTACCTGACAGAGAAACTCAGAATGGTAAATAGCTAGTTAATCTATTCTAGACGGCCTGACCTGTCCTTGCGTATCTGCCATTGATAAAAAAATAGTTGTTTGTCTCAGCTAGAGAATTTAACAACAGGGAAGTGAAAATCAATCCTCATGTAGAGTAGATATCATAGTATTGGCAACTGACTGAAATGACACAATCAGTATAATAGTCACATTTGTAAATCAATGCTTCGCGGATCGAAAAACGCCTAAAATATTTCGCATATATAATTGAGTACCACCTTAGTACTTAATTCTCGCCGCATGAATGGAACAAAAAAAACCAAAACAATATGTGCTAGTAAAATGGAAAGGATATGATGAATCTTTAAAAAAAAGCTGGGAACCGAAAGAAAATGTTAACCATATGTAAAAAATATATATTATATAAAATGGAACCAATTATATGTTATATGTGTTATGAAATTAGATCTATCAATGAATTGGAACATCTAAATGCAAAATACAAACGATGTAAGGATTGTGCAAATATAACCAAATCTTATTGGTACTATTGTTGAGGAGATAACAAAATCAGACAATACAACCAATAAACAATTACCTGTGAATGCGGAAAAACCTTAACAAGGGGCTCAATGTTCTGTCATAAAAAAGTAAATTTCACGCTAATTTTATTAATGGAATAAATACTAAAGAAAGACGAAATGTTTTAAATTAAAATAATGTAGTGCTATATAAATGTCTAAATAATTGTTGCGTCTTCGAGCTGGTTGAGGTAGAGGTAGTTCTTTTTTTTTTTTTTTTTTTTTTTTTTTTTGATAAATTTAAAAAAGGTATAAAAAGTATTGGTGGTTATTTGTTTAATTTGGCCAAAAAGCAGCAACAATCCCTAGTACCGTTGCTAGTGTAATAACTAGAGGGAGATTTGAACTCCCTTCATTTCCTCTTCAGACTATAAGGAGATTAGAATTTGTTTTAATTACTACTCCAACAAGAAGAGGATTCATTTGAAAGACTGAATGAAATTAAACTTCCACCAATATAGATATTTATTAAAAACTCACAGGATAAGAAATTAACGAGGAGGATTACCAGTATACAAAAGATGTTATAGAAACATTTATAATTAAATTTTATTGGTGATCGTCATGATTACCCAGTGAAGAAGATACTTTAAAATGTTATGTAATATTTTTGGAGAATTTCGACCTGTGTGTATGAATACTTGCAAACTAGACCAAGTCTAAAGCCCTAAGTAATGAAGACAGCGATATACATCAAGGCCAAGATCGTATATTATGTACTTAGACCCCACAATTGTTATGTTTAGGTTATGTGCGAACCCATGCCCATTAGAAACTTTACATGGGCAGATGAAGAAGAAACAAAGCAAATTAAACAAAATTTAAGGTCTAAGGTGATAATGATCAACTTGGCGTAGTTTTAGAGGTAGTGTTACGACTAGGGGTAATGTAATAAAAGAAAAGACTCAAACAAGCTTTCAAGATTTACAAACAAATTTATTTCCTAAAATATTATATATTTCAAACAAACAAAGTGAAAGAATTAAAATAACTTACAGTTCCTAAATAATCCTAAATTGTTCTATTGTTTACTGGTCCCGAAGTTATCCAAAATATTCCGAATGAAGAATGTTCCGAATGAAAACACCACTGTGCTGATGTGCTAACAAGAATCAGTTATATCCAAATATTAATAATTCCAGATAAGTCATTGTGAATGTAGAATATCACACAAGTTCTAAAAAAGTTTCCAATAATTTCAACGGAGCTGAATAATTCTTAAATCTTTAAATGTCAGTACTTAATCCCAAAAATGTAGTCTGGAAATATTTCTGAAGTAGCAGTACTAAATCCAAACTGTACTGTGTAATAATATCTCTGAAGCATAATATCACATACAAAAGAAACAATTTCGTTAAAGACCTCTCAATCTGATGAAACTATGTAGAATGAAAAACGCTGCGATTACATCTTATTTTATAGTTTCAGTACTGCGTCATTGAAACAAACCAAATTCTTATTCCGTCTCAAATCAACACCATAATATTACGATCTTACTATCTAACTTCTGGTCAACAAAATGGATAATTCACGTGACATGACTAATGCTGCAAACGATACTATTTATTTTCCCAGGACCAATGTACTGGGTCACATTGAAATTACCGTATATGTGTACTCTGCAAAACGACACCTATTAGACTATTATACAGAGGTCATAAACTAATAAAACTATACCATTATTAAAAGAAATGATACATAATTCCATAACAGGTAGATTTGGAAGTACCAATGCATTTGCACTACTTTTTTAAAAATTATTTTTTGGCACTAGAAAAACTAATTCCTAGTGAATGTTTATCTCCACTACAGAAAGAATTGATAGAAGATAAAAAGGGTTCAAAACTTTCAGTGGCTAAATTATTATGTACGTTAAAAAAAAAGACAATTATGTTGTTCACTTTCGTAATTTGAAGTTGTATGTTCAGTTAGGAATAAAACTATAAGAAATATATAGAGCAGTTATATTTGATCAAGAGCCATGGCTACAATAATACATAATACATCTTTGAGACAAACAGCAACCACTTAATTAAAATAAAGATTATCTTTTTAAAAGTAGACGAACAGCTGTCTTCAGAAAACAGATGGATATTTAAGAAATAGAACTAATGTAAAAATAGGTATTGATGAAAAGAAATATTTTAAACTTTAAAAGGAGATTTCATTTTCAAGAATAACAATAATAGATGAATATATGGCAATAGTTAGTTTAAAGAACAAGAAAAACAGTTAGTCAAACCAATTCATGGTGGTTTTGCAGTGCTATAAGTTAGTAAGTTGCTTATGTATCCATTCTATTACAATCAGGTAAAGGACCAAATATGGTGAAAAATGAAACTTGTATTGACTGATACAGATTCTCTGTACATTAATATTGAAACATAAGTTTCACAATGATATGAAGCATGCATGCACTTTTTACGACACAAGCGATTACAAAAAGAATAACATATATTGAGTACCATTAGCTTACAATAAAGTTGTTGTATTGTTCAAAAACGAGATGAATAGTGTACACATTACAAGATTTGCGTAGCTTTAGAAATAAGCTTAAGTCATAATTGTTGGACAGATAATTACATTGAAATAAAAAAAGGTTGCTATACTCTGTTCCAATGAAATTGATTGCAAACTCTGTCTTTCTGCAATTGCTGACACCACATATAATCATAGTATGATTTTATGTTAGGTACATTTATTAACCTGTAAAGTTAAGTTATTTAGTGTTTAATAGAGTATTAAGTTAAATCAGGCTTTCGAGTCATGTAAACAGGCTTTGCCATTAGAACAGATTATATTTAAATTGGTTGTTCTGAATATGTACCTGTCCATCAAAAACAAAATAAATATACATTTTATGTGCCTCTATGTTTTCCTTTCTGTTTATCTGCAAGCGTATCGCTTGTTGAACATTAGCTAATCCATGTAGTGTTCCGTGCAATGCATTATCACGCGTGATTCTTAAATCAAGCTATATGCAATGGTGATCAGTACAAAAATTATTTACACTGATATTACTAATTTCCGTATGATTTTGTTGCTCAATAAAGAAATATTTAGCTGATTCTGTTCATTATTGATTTAAGTTATACTCTTGTGAATAAAACATGTCTGGAAATTCTTCCACAGTAATCATTATATTTTTTATTGCTCAATTGAAATACTTTACAGCATCAGTTTCTCTATCTATTTTGCACAGAATTAGGACTCCTTTCAAACTCATGTTTGCTGAAATCAAGTATTATATTTGTTAAAGTCGCATTAGCAGCTATATCAATAATTATCTCTCTTGTGATGTTATCATAAAAGAAAAAAATTATATTTCTGTATATATCGTTTACAGAATTAGCTATTAGATCAGAAGTAATCGTGTCGCACTTGAGGCAAATACTCTCCAATTCATCATCTAGGTTTGTACTTTCTATCACTTCAGATTTTTTTTTCAGTGTCATCATAAATCACAAATACTGAGCAAGTACAAAAGGATAGAACGGACAACGATCACTATTAATTGAAGTAGCTAGTTCCTTTACATTATCATGTTTCTTTGAGTATATAAACCTAAAATCACTATGACCTCTTAAATATATTAGCCGTGGGTTAATAATATTTCTGTCATTTATTTAATTTAACATGATATAGCAAATTTATTTCCCTGAACTATTCTAAAGATATATGTAATTGGCATATCAATAAAATATCTTACCTTTCCATCATCATCTTTAATGTTAACATTTAATGATAGTAAATGTATATTCTGTTACCGATATTAAAATATAAGCTTATAAGTTGAGGAATATCATTTATAACTGCTCTAACTGAAAACAAAATGTTTTCTTCCAAATAGTACCTTCTTAATTCCTTTATTCTATAATATCTTAATTTTAAAGTTAGATCAGTTTTTAAAATGTTCTTAATACAATCTCTTTATTCATATTTACTACGTAAAAATTACTTGTAGTATTTGCCATTAATATATTATAAGTTTGGAATCATCTGAGGATCGGAAGTTTAAGATTATAAAAATTTTATATGAACCTGACCTCCTTATTTAAATAAGATAATAGTCTACGGAATCTATTGGATGCAACATCAAAACGTGATGGAGTATAGTCAAATCCATAAGTAGTAGCTACTGCTAGTGGAGTTTTATTCCTAGAATAAATATATGGTTTTTTTTATTCCTAGAATAAATATATGGGTCTTTTTATTCCTAGAATAAATATATGGGTCTTTTTATTCCTAGAATAAATATATGGTTCTTTTTATTCCTAGAATAAACATATGGTTCTTTTATTTCTAGAATAAATATATGGTTCTTTTTAATCCTAGAATAAATATATGGGTCTTTTTAATCCTAGAATAAATATATGGTTCTTTTTAATCCTAGAATAAATATATGGGTCTCTTTATTCCTAGAATAACATATGGTTCTTTTTAATCCTAGAATAAATATATGGTTCTTTTTATTCCTAGAATAAATATATGGGTCTTTTTAATCCTAGAATAACATATGGTTCTTTTTATTCCTAGAATAACATATGGTTCTTTTTATTTCTAGAATAAATATATGGTTCTTTTTGTATAATAACCGCAATATCACCTTTTTGGTGTATCACGAAAATCCAAAACTAATATACTTGCAGATAGTTCAGCATCAAATTTATCTAACCTTGTATTATGATAATTCAACCTTGTAATATGATCATTCAAATATTTATTAATATCATCAATTTAAATGACCTTTCCCTCTATATCGATGTGTATAATCGAGTTAATGATGTCTCTGTTTTAGATTCAACTCTATCAATTCTTACACTTAATGCTAAAGTCTTTTAATCTAGACCATTACAAATTGTTTTAATTCCATCCCTTTTGCTGTATATTTATCTATGTCATTAAAACTTTCTTACTTCTGGTTTTGTTGTTATCATTTTATGTACGTCATCATTAATATCTTTATTAATTTCATGTTTTTGTTTGCATCTTTAACTTCTATATCCTTAAAATATTTCCTTAACCCTTTAACCTTTCATCTAATTCACTAATGCTTGATTGTACAACATCAATATCAATAAGAAGTTCTTGAACCGTATATAATTTTTTACAACCTGTTAGAACTTTATCTATTCCAGCAGATAAATCAGTTTTGGGAGTAACTCAATCCTGTTCTTTTAAATCGTTTGTGTTATGACTAAAAACTGAAATATATCAATCGTATGTTATTTTTATAGATCTAATAGTACGTTCACCTACATTCATCTTATTCTTTTAGTTCACTATCTCTCTAGTGACTTCTAAATTTGTCTTCCTCTGTAAGACTATTAGTGACAGCTGTCAGTTTATCTTCCAACTTTTTCACAGCATCTTTAAAATCATTAACTAAATTTTTAATATCTTCGTAATTCTCTTTTTTCATTTAGATTCTTTCTCCAACAGTTGAACTTGTGATTTTAATGTATTGTAATTTTCTATAGACATCGTTACTTCCTCCACGTCATTCGTTAAGGCTGATATTTCAGCATTTATATTTCTTCTATTTGATTTTATTAATGCTCATGGCCCTACTCACCATATCGTCCAACTGCTCAACTTCCTGACAGATGTCACTGTCTCATTGTGTTTCAAAACTTTTCTGTAAAACAACTTTTCATTGAATCGTTTACAACAAAACCCAGTATATTTGTACGAAACCCGCTAAAATAAAGAGGGATTAAAAACCCTGTAGCTATTTCAGCGACTCCTAAACAATGGAGCTGTTATATGCAACCAACCTGAAACTGTAGCCATTCTAACCTCTACCCATTTCAAAACTTTATACGTTATTTTATATTTATTTCTTACACCTCTGTTATGTTCTCTTTAACCAAATCATTTTTAAGTTCGATGATTTTGTGCAACCTGAAATTAATGTCATTATCTGTCCGCTGTGCAGAATACATAGGAGGTTCAATGTGTATTGTCTATCCCAGTTTTTATGCAGGAAACATACAGCTTAGGTTTAGAATTTGAAACAGATCTATTTGGATATTTGATGGTTCAGATGTGTGCTGAAATGTGAGTTTGCTTCCGTTTGTTTTTTAGAATGAAATTATGATTAGGTTAACTAGTAATTATTTTGTAATTTACACAATTTACACAATTTAGCTACCTATTATGTTATCTGGTATGGTCCAATGTGCTATCAAGTAGTCAATTGTAAACTGGCTGAAGGAACCTGGAATAATCAGCTTTATGACTCCACTGACATACATGTCAGTTGGTGGAGCGGTTGTGAACTTCAACATCTTATTCAAAAACATGATGTAACCAACTGCAAGAGTTTAATATTGCATGGTAAATTGTATTAATAGCGTTGCTTGTCTCACTTGAAATATATTGTTGTGAAAATTCAAAACATTTCTGGAATTTGATCTGCTATTCTTTTCTTACAGTAACTAATTTTTCTGGTTTTTCTTTGACAGATTTTGAAACAGCCAATTTTGTTGTTCATTAACGCAACATCTAAACATTTATTCCGCCACCCAACAAGCAACATATATTGTTTCAACTTGTTTTAGTTTAACTTTCAACATAATATTCAGGCAACGTTGATTTCTCTTGGTCCAGTCTTGACATTCTTGTTTTGGCTCTTTTTAATCATTGAGAACTTGTCTACCAATTTTAACTATAAGCGGATCTTTGCCTTTTGGGAAGTAACCTTTTCAGCCGTAGATTCTTATATGGCTTTATCTTGGATATCTTGAATTTTTAAAAAAAATTATCAGGTGACATCAAGTATGAATTTTACCTTACTTTCATATTTATCTACACTATCTTTCAAGTAATCTTTTGTTCTAGTTTAGTCTGATTTTGTGGAATATGGAACTTAACTTTCGAGTAATCCAAACTTCACTTTGAGGTGATAAAAACGCTGCTTACAGTTATCTATAAAGTAACTTTCAAATTGACTTAACTTTGTCTTACCATTATGTTAAGTAACAGCAGTACAATGCGAGCAGCGAAAATTTCATTCAAATGAAATAGTAAAATATAACTCTAAGGGATGCTCAAAATGCAAAATTGGAAAAGTCATAATTGAATTTCATAAAGGTAATGGTTACTGCAAATCCTGTAAATAACAGGAAAATAACGATTATCGCAAGAAATGAAGAGAAGAAAATAGAGAACGCTATAATTAATACATAACTGCATACATTAATCAAAGATACCATAATGATACAGATTTCAAGTTAATTCACACAAAATATCATATCTGTCGCAACTAATTACTTCTACCGAGTAGAGCTAAACTTAACCAGACCCGAAGGTGAACACGATAATAAGCCTGATATATATCAATATTTTGTGCGTTTTTCCGATTCTCTAAGCCAGAAAAGCAATGAGAGCAGATTAAAAAGAATAAAATGAAAGGAAAAGAGACATACAAAAACATAATAAAAAGTCCAAGTTTTCAAAACTGCTAACTATATTGTTGAGAAGATTGTGAGTAACATCTTTTAGTCTATTCTAGTTCTTCTTTTGTTTCTCTTAAAGACTTATATCATAATAACTATACAGTAATGACAAAAGTTGTTACAATCAATGCCAAAGGTAGTAACACATCAATTGCAAATCATTCATAGAAATGTTTGTGGCATTTTTTCGTGTTATTTTCTTCCTCTGCTGGGTTTTAATTTGTATTTTTATTATCAAGTTAGCGCTTAATGCTGAGAGAGGAAAAATCACTTTAAATGCTTGTGAAGTAACTAATATCATTTCATGTTATGTAATCTTCTTTCAACTCTGTCTGTAATTCATTCAAATCATCAATTGATAGAAATTATAAATCGGAAATGCTACTAATGTGATGACACATCTTACGATGACTTGGATATATAATCTCATCTGGCTTGGCAAAAGTTTCATATATTTTCTTGATTTGTTCCCCTTCTAACTCTTTGTCAGTGAAAGTTTTAACAGTAATCTCTGTGTAGGTTTCTTCTGCTATACTAATTTTCAATTAGTTTATATTCTTAGATTTCAGGGGAAATTAATCTAATTTCAGTTTGTCTAACGAGGGATTTGAAACTTTTGAATACATCTTTAGTGGATGAATACAATAATTTGTTAAACACTATTTAAACATAAATTATACATAATATCATATAATTACACCTCTCTTAAAAGCTGAGCGGAGAACATTGTATTACCATGAAGTAGGTGGAAAATCAATGCAATTTAATAAAAAGAAATGGTTGTCCAAACAAATTGTTAGCACCTAACTCTCTTTAGCTACGAAATGTGGAAGAAACTTCCTAAGTGTTTAGGCTGGACAAAAGAAGATATTAAATGGATGCCACCAAATGGCAAGCGTCTGGGCGGACCTTTAAATCAGCCGTTTCAAAAGTCCTCTGTTATATAAAAACAGCTATTAAAAGGTCCTGAGAAAATAGAGATGGAATTGATGGTTGAAATTGATTGATACGAACCAATTAACTAAGGTGTTTCCCAGTGATAAATATGTAAATCAAGAAGGAATTGTTCAAAGATTATTTACATCGCAAGAAGAAAAAGGGATTGGTTAATAGAGAAAAGCTATTGAAATCGCCGCCTCGAAACAAAGTTTTAAAATATATATCGAACATTATGACGTACTTAGAAAAGACGTGCTGGAAAAATTAAAGAATAGTGAAGCTGCAAAGATACCTATTTTGAAGGAATTGTTTCAATATTGACTAAAACATGAAAACTGGCTAAATTGTAGGCTGGATCATGAAAAAAAGTTTCAGATAGAGTGCAGTCTAAACAATAATCTACCTCTGTGCATGCGCAGAGTGAATTCAAACGTACCGTGGCAACATCTGTATATCAAGTTAGAATAAGCATTAAAAAATTTAAAAAGCGATACAAATTGCATACCAAGTGCCTTTAAGTTGACTGCACACTGATAAAATAGTACCTGTCGTCATAATAAGCGCTATTAAAGGCCTGCGCATACGCACTTGAATAAGTCCTTCTCAAACGAGGATACACTACTCCATCTTGTTCACATTTATCACACACGGTTGATGCTTACACTCAGAGGACATAACAAAAACTCTATCACATAAAACAAAAAGTCCATATAACAAAAACTCTATCACATAAAACTAAAAGTCCATATAACAAAAACTCTATCACATAAAACAAAAAGTCCATATAACAAAAACTCTATCACATAAAACAAAAAGTCCATATAACAAAACCTCTATCACATAAAACAAAAGTCCATATAACAAAAACTCTATCACATAAAACAAAAAAGTCCATATAACAAAAACTCTATCACATAAAACAAAAAGTCCATACTGGTGCGAGTTCTCGATAAGGTCTCTTCGCGCGTTTTTACTCCTACTGTAATAAGGATTGGAACCTTCAAATTTATGTTTTTACGCATACTGACGAAGACGAAACGTCTTCAATTTATTTTACAACCATGGACCTTCTAAAGTCATTTCTACTAGTGCCAATGGAGAATCCGATAATAATTCTTCAGGCATCCGAAATAATGATTCATAAAACTTGTAACACCTGTGTCTCTCAATTCAGTCTCTAATTTATCATGGTATTGGTTTTGCTAAATTTGTGTCCTGTATAAAACACATAAGAGTCGATGCGAAAGTGATACATTTATTTTAATTAGCGGAGTTTTTAGCAGCTTTGTACACGACTGGAGAGACAAATTTCGACATAAATGATAACACTTTTCATTTCACTAAAGCTGCTAAGATTGTATGCAAGGGTTTATGTAATTTAGATCCTTGAGTCATTCGTTTTCGGGTGCCAGAACAATCATTACTGAACACACACACACACAGTTCTGCGTTGGTCGTCGGAGTTAGCAGCAGCTGTGTGACAGATAAGAACAAGACTGAGTTGTGTGTCGACCCCCAGCTTGAGAAGCGTTTTTTTTTTCTTCCTACGGCTATAGTAGTCAAGAACAATCTCAAGCATATGAGCGAAAACAGCTTACGACTCCTACCATAGGTGAGAAATTTCACTTGTGCAGGCTTTAAAGAGAAAGACCAAGAATTGCAAAAATGTAATCCGTTCACTATTGAAGGAAAATCACTTTCAAAATTAGAATCTCATCTAAACTTCAACATACAACCTGTTATTCTGAATTCCAAAACACCGTTAGTGTCAAAATATGACTTTGAAATAGTAAAAGGGAATATGGTATAATATGATATACGATACATTAGCAGAAGAATACAGGCGATTTGAGAATGTTGGACTTGTTACCTCACTTGAACTTCTTTCAACGACGCAAGCATTTAATGGGCTGCCCTATATACAAAACTAGTACAGCCATGTTCTCGTGAGCTAACAAAAATGCCTTTACTCACAGAAAATTGCATTAAATATTTAATAGAAGAATTATAAGAATTGTAGGGAAATTTTTTTATATATGCAAACCCAGATTTGCTGTAATTAGATTACTAATACATGGGGAATACAGATGTGGATTATTTTAGGTGGTCTATCTATTGAAATGGCAATACTAAGGCTTCTTAGGGACTGAGTTGAATTGAATGCCTGTGCAGATGTGCTTGTGCAGGCTAATTTGTTTACGTCAGGTAAGGTGAATCGTTCATTAGAGGCCAACGTAGTAAAAAAGACAAGTCACTCACATAAAGTACCAGCGACACCTTTATTTACTGAGTTGCGTCCACATAAAAATATGGTCTTCATCAAAAACTATGGACTCAATCGTCATGAGTGTTATGACGATTAAACAATTAAGGATACACTTGTTTTAAGCTTTTGCACATGAAAGACATTTCTTGCAGTGAATCATATATTTGAGACTCAGAAGAAAAGTAAAATTACCCTTTTTACAAGGCTAAAAGCAAGGTATAGTCGGAGGGACAAGTGCAACTTACCTCTTCAAAGAGTGATTCAAGGCTTTATATTGCATGTCAATCACACAGAGGAGACATGGATGACATTTGTGGTGCGAGAATCATAAGCTGTCCTTGTCCTTACCAAATGCAAAACACCGTCCATGAGCAAAATTGGATCTACTCCTGGACATGAAATATCAGTTATAATACTCGATCAAGGCCCTCAAGTTCTTGACGAATCATCCGTTGTGGAATTGCTTTAACCTGGAACTGTAAGGATGTTTCAGAAATATGCTGAGAGATTATTTAAATTCCACCTTACAATTTAGCTCAAACCTGTACCACTCTGAGTTTGTGTTTGACAGATATCTTCCTGGCATCCTGGATGCTTTTACTATAATATTCAGAGGCAGTGGTATGTGTTGTCGAGTGTTACAAAATATGACAATTCCAGGACATTAGCAAATATTTGTTTCGAGTAGATGGTAATAAAACTGAGCTGTTCAAGAAAAGAGTGTACATAGAAAATGGAAAGGAAAGCGTTTTATATTACCACATGAGAGCAGGCACTGCGTTTAGTGAAAAAGAACAATGAATTCATTTATTTTTGTCTCCATCCTTATTTATTTTGATGATTTTGTTTGAAAAGGTCGTCGAAAAATAATGAGTTAAACAGTGGATACTGATGTGATTGTTCTTGTAATTACTCAAAATACAGATGAGTGTCGATGAACTCTTGGTTGCTTATAGGATAATTAACTCTTTTAGATGGATACATTTTAGCGAAGTTATAGATCAGTTGGACCCGAAAATGCTGGTCATGAAAATCAGCGTGTATTGTGTGCAATTGTTACAAGGTTATGCCAAATACGTTTGCTCTTAGCTTGGCAAGATTATTGACCAACACGTTTTGGCCCTTATCAAATATCAAGTTCTCCGTGTGTTAACGCATCGAGAAAATAACAGTTCTAAGAAAACACAGCCAATAAACATAATTCCACCCACCCGAATTTCCTTGTAGCAGCATTCTAAACAAGCAGCACGTAAGGGAAGATATGTTTTAGGCCAGTGATCTTGTTTCGGCCACGCTTACCTTTCCCCAGTAATTGGGTTGAGGTAACGCAGACGATGGCAAGTTGATGCCAGTATGTACAACCCTGCCTGAAACAATAATTAAACATGCATGCAGTAAAGATATAGGCGGTGTTGTAGGCGAATCAAATGGAATTACCTTGCACTGCTGTATGTGCATGCGACGGAGTATGTAATTCAATAATTGATTGAGTGTTACGGTTTATGCTCTCAGTATGAGATAAAATACAGAAACGGATAATGGTTCTGAATTACTTTATACAGAGAGACATTATGTGCAGGAACATCTATTAGACATTCATGCTTTTATTTTCTTTCACTCGATACTTTTTCATATTCATTGTTTAGATCACATCTCTAAATTGGAATAAGATCCCCTTTTGCGCATGCGCAAACATTGTCCGATGTAATGTGTTTCTATATCAGATCACGGCATGTAAAATTGGGTATATTACGTGCGCATGAATCCCATATCAGCCGCTTCTCCATTATGAGTTGATATATTTCACAATATTTGTAACATACAAACAGCGCAGTCACGCGTGTGTATGAAAATTTAGGTTATCTGGAAATGTTTGACTTTATCATATTTCTACTAATCTTCCTGCTATCGTCAAGATGTGCATAATTTCATGAACCAGTTGGTGTGTAAGAAAAATCCATTATGAAATTAACTAGAAAAATTTAAAAAAATAAATTTCTACGCACCGTAATTGTTGGAAATATAAAAAATGTAGAAAATATATTGACAATTTAAATACAGAAACAAAAAAATAATAATAATAATAAACAAAATAATTAAAGAAACTCTGCAAAGTATACTTCCTTCGGGAGACATATTAATCCTGGTATTCAAAGCGAAAGGTTTAGCAATTGTCACGATTATTGCAGCTATACGTATGACTCTATCAACTAACGCTTTGTCTATAGCAAATTTTGTACAACGTTTAAGATTTAGCAGGAGGTTGTGCAAGAACAAGTGCTGTTGGTGGCTGGAAAGGTAGCATAGAGCCATTTGTGGACAAAATCAAACAAGGCTTCATTAATATTGTTAACTATTTGTTCGAGCTATCCAAAGAGACAGTAGCTGAATTACCTAATACTATTAGAAAAATAATAAATTGGCTTTTGAAAACAACAGGAGCTCATTTTTAATTCTTGGCTGGTCAATCAATTATGCTTGTTCTAGCATTAGTTGGTTTGTTGTTGCAGTTTTTCTCAGTATAAGAAAATATTTTGAAAAAGTTCATAACCTATTGTAAAAAGTAAATTAGACCAGCTCCTGTAACCATCATTATGATTATAAATGATTGATTCTTTGTTTATTTGTTTCATGATTTTTGTCTTTTGAATCATGTGCTCTTGCAATTACTAAACTGTCACCATTTTGTCCTTCTTGCCTATATAGTTTTTACTATCTTCTTTTATTTCATTGTCTATCTTTTGAGGAATTGTTATAGACTGTTTAGTACCAGCTGGAATCATATTTGAGAAAATCGCTATTTATAGCAGCGTTCAGTCCTAGTTATTTCGTCACTAACTTTTTATCAGTGTCTTGAACGTTTGAAGTATACCGTGTAATAGATGTTCTGCTTTGAGCACGTGATTTCAAAATGCATATCATCATAAACATGATACTTTAGTCCACTCTTCCTATTCCTTCTTCTGTGTTGAAGAAATAAGTATGTCCATCCTTTTTCCTCGTCCGTAGTAATCATCTTATTGTAAAATCATCGGACATCACAAACTCCCAAGTAACTCCCACTCAATCTCTTACCCCCGGTTTGGTGTCTCTCACCACTAGCTAATTCCGGCGTGCGTTATCGGAACCCAGTAAGTTTTGTCATCGTATATTGCTGATTTCCCTTCTTTCCTCCATAATATATCTCAAGTCATGATAATGAGGAGTTTTACAATTGTTGTAGATTATAGTCAATTGTTTTCAATCTATGCCGTTGTCATTTGATTTACACGCCTGATCACTAGGCAACGGTAGTGAGCATTCAGACAACAGTTTTCGTATCTGAAAGCAAACGTGAAACCTGCATACCGATTTTATCAACTCTGGTACACGTTGTATGTTAGATGTCATTAAGATATTTCGCATCCAGTTGTTCCCATCCATACTGCCCAGTTTAATTTATTTTATTTTGCCAACATCTCATGTCAAACTGTCAAATTTTAAAGTGTAGTCAGCAGAATATGTTTAACAATCTGTACGCAAAATAGCTGTTTTCGGTGTAATAGATCTCACCTCTTTAAATATGTGTGAACTGTCTTGGTTAACTGAAGCCGTAAACTGAGTTGCTGAACAAGGATAAGAAGCACTGCTTGTTTTTGTTTTAAACAAATCTGAAATACATTATTTAATTGTCGCACAATTGCACACATCAACTAAATTATAATCTATAACACATTAACTCTCTTCTTTCTCGGTTGCTTGTCTCTTTTCCTCTCTTAGGTAATTCCTCCATAGCTTCTTTATCTCTCCATTTAATATATTCCTCTTCTTTTTGTGAGTCTAAATTTCCTTTTCTATATTTTCAGAGTTTTCTTCCACATACTTTTGGTGTACTTATGTTTAGCGGTGCATGTCGAATGAAAAAATTGTTATCGTCTTACCACACTTGCAATAAAACCTTTAATTATAAATAATTGTTGCTATGTGATAATATGCAATCGAAAAGCACGATCACTCTTATGTTTATATGCACACAATGAACAACGTCGATAATTAGTGCTTCTTGTCTCCACCTGGTTGCTGGTTTTATGTTATTACATCTCTCACACTGTTGACAAACGTTTGTATTTTCGAGGGTGCAAAGTTCTCGTCATAAAGTATTTTAGCAGCAATCATCCTGCTACTGTGGTGGTAGTTGCAGTGGTAATTTCAACAGCAGCAGAAATGTTACTTGTTCTCGGCCTCCCAGAGCATGTCATTTTGTTTTGTTTTGTCCTTAAAAAAAAAACTAATTTGAATACAAAGAAAGAAATACAAAGGTCATCTTTTTACGAATTGCTCTCTCTTGATTGTATTTTCTGGCCTCTAACGTAGATTATCATCTTCCCTGGTCCATGTATTGTATACTTTCGAATTGCATGCAGAGATACGAAATTTTTGATCAACCAAAGGCCCCTAACTATCCTGATTAAATGCCAGTTTGGCATATCGCCGAGAAACCTAAAGTGCTTGGACCTCGACACAGAATGCAATATCAAGTCTTTGGAAGATATAACAATGTCATTTGATTAATACAACTATTTTCTTCTATTTTAATCTATTCGGTGTATATTCGATTAAGCGTTTTTTCCGGAATCTGTTCAATCAACTGTTCAATCAACTTGAATCTTTTAGAGGATGCAAGAAATAGAAGTCTCTCTCACTGCATTGCAATTCCGCTGCCTACAAGGGCGCCTGACATTACAGTTAATCTTGTATGTGAACACATAAAATCAACTATCTGATCATCATTATTTTGGTCTTTGAAATATTTGTCTAGATTTATTATGTATCATCTAGATGAGAAATGTTTAGATTGTCTTGAAGTTCAAATTTAATTATCAGTGGAAATAATTTTTATCATAAGTAAAAGTTCTTGCCGATTGCCCAGATTCCCTGGCGCCAATTTTAAAATAGACCATGATTGGCTGAGTAGAAAACGAGAATTAGCTTTAACAATATCTTCACCGTATAGAGTTATCAGGAACTCTTACCCGCTTTCCATCTTGTATATTTTGGAATGAAGTTTTCATTGCAGTTCATTTTTTTAAATAACGTTATTAAAGACCCCGATAGAACACTATTGAATAAATAGACTGATAGATTGAGAGACCGATAATGTAACTTACCAAACATGAGTTCCCAATTCCAAAACTCCCGTAGATTTCTATAGTAACTAACATGTTATGAAAAACTAGAAATTATTAACAGTTGTCGTAATTAATGTAAGAAGAAATACATCACATATTTCGATTCATACTTTAATATTTCTGTCTAAATACAAGTAAATAGAATATGTACGAATATGTACAAAATTTGTTGCTAATAATCTCCATGATTGTGTATTTCTTACACAGAGTCATACACACACACACACACACACACATATATATATATATATATATATATATATATATATATATATATATATATATATATATATATATATATATATATATAATAGTGTTTCCGCATGCCATTTTACAATGGCGTACTTTCACCGCGCCAGGCCGAATTACTTCTTGCGCCTGGCCGTTCTTTACACAGCACTACCTTTTTCCAACAATTTGCCCATTTTGGGTTGTAAAATACCGCGTTTTGTTTCTCTCGAACATAAACACTCGATAATGTGCACAATTTAATTTAATCATTTTTGTATGATCAAAGGCAGCAGTATAAAATTGTTTTTGCAGCCAATTGCTGGGAATGGTCAATTTTGTTCATTGTTCATAACGTGCTGATTATTGTTTATTCATCCTTGAAGTAACAAATAATGTGGGATAGTAATGCAATAAATCTGAGCCAAACATAAAGACTGTGTTTTTTAAGCAAATAGTTTCCGACAGCTATTGAAACTTGTCAATTAATAATTTAATGACATTCATGTAGTGTATTGCTCCAAATTGAAGCTGAAATCAAAATAGTAAATCTCTACTGACATTTAGAAGTGCTATTCCATTCTCAAAAAGGACAAAATCGAAGGGCACACTAAATGCCTTGACTTGCTATAGAATTCTTTTTAAAAGGCACATCTATCGATCTATTAAACACACAGATTCTTCCCTTTAATAAATTAAGTCCTAGTTCATCCACGGCATTTAAAGAACATTTGAAAAAGAAGAAGACATAAGGCCTAATCAAATTAGGAGACTTCTTATATGTCACCTATATTCACATTTATTGTTTAGTACTATTGGTAAGATTTTAACTTTGTGCATAACTAACTATGCATTCGATTTCCTTTCAAAGTATTACTGTCACATATATCTTTTGCTAAGGAAATATGAAAAACAAATTAATACTGAGAAAGACCGTATCAAGGATTTACCTCCTGAAGGTTTTTAGGTGGATTACATATAAGACATAGGATTTTAAAGCTTTACAAGTTGACTACTCCCTTAACTTCCTGATTTTACCAAAATAATAATTGTATAACAGGATGAAACCAGGTGGAATTAGATCTAACAAAGATCAATAACAAAAGCACATGAATAAGGTGTCTATTTAGAATGCAAATTAATGATAATTGAATTTCTGACACCCTATCTCACACCAATACTTCCATCTCTCACAAACTATACTTAAACAACTAAAATCCCTAATTTATACATGCACACAAAGTTCATCAACGGATATAACATGTGGTATCTTTCGTCAACGGATACGATCAATGCATAGTTCATAAGCAGGTATGATGGTGCATTAGATTGTCATTTATATAATTACACTGAATTTTAGGTGCAAAACCTGATACTGTTTATCAGCAAATATGATGCTGTCATTTTATGACATCCAGATGACGACCATATGTACTCCCAATCCACCGCTCACGACGAATGGCTGAGGAATGATCTCGTGTAGTCCACTCCTCCTGGTCTGCTGAAGGATCCCTCAAGTTCCTCCCTCCCCACAGATCCGTTTGTCCAGAACCTTTTACTCTTTACACGGAATCGACCAGTATCATCCGTCGAACCAACGTCACCGAAGTCACCATTCACTACAGTATCCAGGTTAAACAACCCCAATGGAGTTCAGCGACTCCCCGGAACAGCTAAAAATACATAACTGAGTCGAGTAATACATGACACGCCCCTAAAAATGTGTTTAAATACGAATACAGTAATATACATTTCCCATGCGTGCAAATGAACAGACTTCGTTACACTCTAAACTCTTCTAAGAACGACAATATGATATTAATAATATCATAAACACGTTCATACATGACTCTGTCGACGACAATAATAATTGTACTGGATTATAAATGTTCGAACGTTTCTCATCGTTTCATACGTGCAATATATAATTGAATTCAACTTGTTTAGTCATCTACAAAATATTTAACCTGAAACAGACTATATTCTATCCGATAGCATTTAACCTGAAACAGACTATATTATATCCGATAGCATGATGTTATGTGGCATAAGTCAGACGTTTTAGAAATTTAGAATAAATTCCGAAACATTCAATATGTTAAACAATTTCATCACATATAACGGATAGCAAGAAAGAATAAAGCTTTACATTTTCACATACCTCTATAGAAGAAGAATGCTTCCGTAAAGTGGACAGCTCGCTTACACGGCTCCTGCGCATTGTAACGATTCAGAGAAAAGTATCACTATAAGTAATCTGCACGTGGTCATATCCACTGCCAAGGAGACAGGGGGTAAACGGGACCCCACTACCAGCGTTTTGTGAGTGCTACATTAAGTGAACAGAAATCGCTATTTCGAAATCAGAGAGGCTAAAATCATACACTGGATAACTTTGTACGCGGCAACGAAACCCAATCTACGTTTATGACAACTAACAACAACAACAACAACAACAATAATAATAATAATAATAATAATAATAATAATAATAATAATAATAATAATAACAGTAACAACAAATCATGATGAAATAAGGCGACCCTTTGGTCATGCGATTGGCATTTCAAATTACCCTTTAAGAGGATAATTATCAATGCCTTTTTATCTTGGGGGAAACACTATGTGTGTATATATATATATATATATATATATATATATATATATATATATATATATATATATATATATATATATATATAGAGAGAGAGAGAGAGAGAGAGAGAGAGAGAGATTATGTATTCTTTTATCCAAACCATATTTAATTTCTTTTTTATGAATTAATTTTACTGCAAACTATTTATACGTACACCTAAACTTAACTTCCTTCTGCCAAAATCTTTTTGAAAAATTAGAATAATCAATAGAATGTTTTAAAATGGGCATTCATTTATTGGCATGTACAGATTTTAGTGATTATGAGTTTGCCTATTAAGATCTTGCTTATTTATTTGATTTATTTCTACTTTCAAACGTGAATTATGTGGCTTTGGTAAACTTGCGGTCGATAACTGACGCTGCACCCAAATTTTAATACTAGCTTAATTTCGGTTTGCAATCAACACCCACTCATATCCGACTTTTTAATCGTTTTCGACCATGATGATGAGTGTGATGAGAGTTCAAATCGCTATTGCTGAAACTGAATATCGAATAGAAACAGGTTTAATTAGTTCGGTAAATGACAATTTGCACGATTCCTGTGGAACACGATTTTAAATAAGCTAATACTTGAAACCTACTTGATGTTGTTTGGAGTTTGTTTTTTATTTATAGAATATAAAAAGGGCTCAAACTCTTCAGTAGCTAAATTATTATGTACGTTGCAAACCAAAGAAAACTATGTTATTCACTTTCGTAATTTAGAGTTGTATGTTCAGTTAGGAGTTAAACTAAAAACGATGCACTGATCAGTTATATTCGATCAAGAGCTATGGCTAAAGTAATACATAGAACTGAATACATATTTGAGACAAGCAGCAACCAATTATTTAAAAAATATTTTGTTTTAAAAGTAAAAGAACAACTCTGTGTTCAGAAAACAGATAATACATTTAAGAAAGAGAACTGATGTTAAAATATATCCTGACGAAAAGAAATATTTTAAACTTTATGAAGGATATTTCATTTGCAGGAATACAAATAATAGATGAAGATGTGTAATAGTTAGTTTCAAGAGCAAGAAAATAACATGAGTCAAACCAATTTGTGGTGATGTTGCAGTGCTTGAAGTTAGTAAGTTGCTATGTATCACTTCTATTACAATATATTAAAGGACCAATATAGCAAACAAAATGAAACTTTTAATGACTGATACAGATTACCTGTACATTAATGTTGAAACAGACAACTTTTACTATGATATGAATCAAAATATTAAGTTTTTACGACAAAAGCGTGTACAAAAAGGATACCGTATATGGAATACCTTTGTTATCAAACAATACAATTGTCTGACTGTTTAAAGATGAGCAAATGGTGTACCAATACAAGAATTGTGTGATTTACAAGTAAGCTTAAGTCATAACTGTTGGACAGATACTTACAATGAAGTAACAAAGTTGTTTTTTTCTGTTTCAATTAAATATAGTCCAAACTTTGTCTTTCCGCAATTTGTAACACCACATATAATCGTAGTATATGTTCTTTTAGGCACATTTATAACGATGTAACGTTAAGTTATTTAGTGTTTAATAGGACGTCAGGTTAAATCAGCTTCGCCGTCGTGCAAAGAGGCTTTGCCGTTAGAACATAATATATTTTAATTGGTTGTTCTGAATATTTACGTGTGCATCAGAAACAAAATAAATATATATTGTATGTGCATCTATGTTTTTTGTGTGTGTTTATATGCAATTGTATTTCTTGTTGAACATTATCTAATCTATGCAATGTTCCATGCAATGTATTATTTCGTGCCCTTCTTAAATCAAGCTATAAGCAGTGGTGATCAGTATATACAAAAATTACTTACACTAATATTACTAATTTCCGTGTGATTTTGCTGCTCATTAAAGAAACATTTAATTGCTTCCGTAAATTGTTGATTTAATGTGTACCCTTGTGAATACGACATGTATCGAAATCCTTGAACAATAACCATCATATTTTCTATTGCTGAATTGAAATACTTTTGTCAGCATCAGTGTCTCTGTTTATTTTGAACAATATTAGGACTCCTTTCAAACTCATGTTTGGTGAAGCAGTATTACTTTTGTTAAGGTCGTATTAGCAGCTATATCAATAATTATCTCTCTTGTTATGTAATCATGAAAGAAACAAATTCCGTTATGTACATATCGTTTACAGAATTAGATCATAAGTAATTGTATGGTACTGTAGGCAAATATTCTCCAATTCATCATCTTAGTTTCCACCTTTTATCACTTCGGAGGCTTTTCCAGTGTCATTCTAAATCTCACATTCTGAGCAAGTACAAAAGATAGAACGGACAATGATCTGTCAGTATCTCTAAATTGAGTGGAATTCTAAATCGTATACAATAAAGTAAATAGCTTCAGTACCCGCGGTGTGTGCATTACCAGTTAATATCTTAACTTTCTCATTTTTTTATACCTTGCTGTTTTATATTTGTTCTCACAGACGTTGGTAACAATAACTCTCTGAACGTCATGAAAATGATGTAATCATTCAGCTGATTTTTTTACAAGTTATATATTTTCCGTATGTCGCCCTATTTACTATTTATGTAGTTAAAATTAGTTATATTTGTTCTAGGACGCCTAAGAACTTCTTCTCTTTGCTCACTCCTCAAAGAAATGTATAGCCCACAAAATACTAGCACCCATTGCAACTCCAATAAATATATACTCATACGTTATTTATTTATCAGAATGTTGGTAAAAAAAACCCCACTAAGTTTAGGTTACCTAGGATAATCTAAAGTGAGACTAGCGTCCGGATGAATAGAAAATATAAAGAAAAAGCTTCATCCAAATTATTTAAATACTGAATAACCAAACCTTGCTATCTTATTATATTATTTAAGTATTCAAGTGACTTGACACTGTTTTCATTACACTCATTAGTTTGTCTCTGCATTTTCTCAAGTATATTTCATCTTTAATTCTCTCTTCATCAGATCCATAAGGATCAAATAACTTGAACAGATAATTACTTCCAGTAAATTCTAAACCGTAAGCAATTGCTTCTCTGATTATTACTGCTGATGTTGTCTTTTAATGATAGTAAATGTTTAAAAGCATTTCCAGGATCATCTGTTCTATGTAACTTGGCCTCGGCAATAAAAGCATTTCCAGGATCATCTGTGCTATGTAACTTGAACTGGCAAAATATGACTGAGCATACTTAAATCTATAAGTAGTAACTAGTTTTGTGGTGTAATTTCAGCATTAAATAAATCCAAAAGAACATTTATTTGTGATCGTCTGTATTCTTTGTCCATTATAACATAAGTATATACTTTCTTTTCTGTTACAACAAAAAAGTGACTCTTTGTGAATAACGAAAATAAACAATTAATATGCTTTCAGGTATTTCAGCAACATATTTATCACAACTTTTCTTAACATCAAGATTTATCCAAGTTCACGATTTCTCTGCGTCTTTTTTTATAAAGATGGTCTAAGTAAACCAATTCTTTCACTCAATGCTCAGTTCCTTTTAATTTTGCTGGCTTTGGTTGTTATCTTTTACTCTTTATCATTATTAATTTCTTATTTAATTTCGTCTGCTTTTCTCTTTATCTTTCTATCTACGTCATCATTGGTTTCATTTTTAATTTCATAAACCTGAATTGTTTATTTTAAGCCCATAATAGTCTACGGAGTCTATTCGTTGTAACTTGAATTCAGCAAAACGTGATGGAGCATAGTCAAATCCATAAGTGGTAGCTAATAGTCAAATCCATAAGTGGTAGCTAATAGTCAAATCCATAAGTGGTAGCTAATAGTCAAATCCATAAGTGGTAGCTAATAGTCAAATCCATAAGTGGTAGCTAATAGTCAAATCCATAAGTGGTAGCTAATAGTCAAATCCATAAGTGGTAGCTACTGTTTGTTGTGTTGTGAAACCAGAGAATATACATCCAAAATAGTTCAGTTTTGAAAGTTACTCAATCCAGTTCTTTCGAAAATCTTTTATTTTATCACTTAAAACTGAAATAGATATATCGAATCTAATAGATCTAATCATACTTTCAATCCCATTAACCTTGTTCTGATATACACTATCTTTCAATTGACTCCTTCTAAATTGGTCGTCTTCTGTAACTGCAAAAGACTATTAGTGACAGCTATCAGTCTATCTTCCAACTTTTTCACATCATCGTTAATGGTCATTAACAAACTTTTTAATATCTTTATAATTTTCTTTCTTCACATCTTTAGTTCTTTCTCCAACAGTTGAAGTTGTGATTTGAATGTATTGTAATTTTCTATAGACTTCTCTATTTCTTCCAAGTCCCTCGTTAAAGCTGACACTTCAGCATTTATATTTTCTTCTTCGATTGGTACTAATACTTTCTGTGTTTTTTTTACAGGTCCCATGTTTAATTCCGCTCTAATAGTTTGTACGCTTTTAAAGCACTTGATACAATATTTTAGGTCTTGGTAAATAAATATTGATCATCTGAAATCATTTTCTTGTTATTATCTATTTGTTTTTGCAGTTCAGAAAGTTTGTAGATTTTTCTGTGATACTCTGATCAACAGTTGTTAATTTATTATTAACTTGTTCTCTCCATGTTTTGATCTTTTAGATTATTATCCGGAAAAGTCTAACGTATTTGGGCGTAAACACTTTTTGTACAAACCCTTTATTAGTATTCTTCTATTAGATCTGCTAAATTTGTAATACGGTTGTTTTTTAAAGTTGAAGTCATTGTTTAATACTAGAATTAGTGACTCATTTTTCTTATTTTTTATTCCTTCAACTATGAATTTAAAAGTTAAATCACCAAGACCTCTTAAAGTTATTTTTGTCATTTATTTACCATGAAGAAGCTATTCTGAAGATGTATGTAATCTACTTTTCCATCCTCGTCTTTAATGTTGAAATGTAATCTGTTTTAGTACCTCTTTATAATTGTTGGTATGGAATATTAACCTCGTGTGAGATCAAATCACAATGAAATACATTTTGAATAGGCAGTGACTGTAATATAGTAGAGAAGGAGTTGTGAAAGTAATTTCTTGTATTGTTTAGTTGATCAAGGAAAATATATAGGTTTTTAAGCTTCAAATGTCAACAAACTCTATTTGATTACTTACATGTTTGTATAGATCAATGACTATTAAGTCCTAGTAATTTAGACTTGTAGTTGGTTATGTACACTGTGCTCTTGTTGTTCAGGGTTATTAAAACTTTGGTGTTATGTTTCTGACATTCAATCTCTATGCTTTATTCGTAGATGCCATTAGCAGTGTTTAACTCTTTTTAGAATATATACAAAACCAGGTATTTATATGGTCTTGGTTTCATCTTGTCGTTTATATAGAAGAAATATTTTGGTTTGTTTCATTTGAAATATTATTATAACCAAATATCAAATTCATTATCTGTAATGAAATGTATAATTTATCATGTCTGTTATCAATTGGGTGTGAAAAATATATTTCTCTCTCAGACTGTCCTTCCACAGAAATGCAGCAGGCTTCCATTTAAGAAACGAGAATCCTTCTTGCTACGTCAGTGCAACCATTTTTTTGTGTTCAGTTACTATCATATTATGTTCATCGTGACTTATTTCATTATCGCTTATTGCTTTACTCACCATTTCATAAATACTATTCAACTTAGTTATAGCAGAAGTTACAATATCATCATGTTTAAAAATGTGTTGTGTACAAGCTTGTTTTATTAAAGCTTTTGCAACAAACCTTAGTAAATTTGCATCAAACCCTGTAAACACTACAGTAATAATAAACGAACAACCATACCACCCATTCCATCTGAAACACTTGCCATACCAACCTCTACCCAGTTAAAAAAACTTATATGCTGTTTTATATTTTCTCTTAAAACTCTGTACTGTTCTATCTCTCTGACTAAATCATTCTTACTTTCATTGATTTTCATTAAACTAAAATTACTTCCATAGGTAATTTTTCAACCATTTAAAAGTATTAACTAAATAGGTAATAGATTAACTGTACATGTAGTCTAATTATTTGGTCTGTTAGTATTCCTTGTGCAATAGATAGTCAATCTTAAACTTTCTCAAAGAAATAGGAATAACCCATTTTATTACTTCTTGTATACCCATGTTAGCTGGCAAATCTATTTTAAAATTAAATATCCTCTTCAAAACCATACTTACCGTAAGAGTTGAATTTAATGTTGCCTAGCAAAGAGTGTTAATTATGTTGAACATATTCAATTTGGCAGAAAGATTACAATGGAAATGGGTGCATTCAAAACTGAAATAGGTAAAAAGTCTTGTGCATCAAGTGATAGATTTGATACAGTTAAAACCAAAATAAACGAAAGCATAGAGACGTTCTAAACTGAACTGTGCACAGAAATGGGTTAAAACAGTCTTTGATTTGGTGATGCAGGAGATGAATTTTTTTAAAAAGATAATAGCAAAAACGAGTTTGATGAGAAAACTAAATTAATGAATGAATATATATTGCTTATTATTTTCGCATTTTATCAAGTCAGAAGTACCCAGATGGTATTTCATTAGTTGCGTATCAAAAAAAGGAAATCCAACTTATAAAAGGATATCAGTATCATCTTATGGTATTCATATTGTCAACGAAGAAACAAAAGGGTTATTGAATATTTTGCAGTCGGAAATTACACTTCAAAAATTGGTTGAAACTTATGGATTTGGTTATGTTCTATCTACTTTTGCTTAACACAAATTACATCTATTACGTAATTTAGAGCAATATATAATGTTACCAATGGTAATGTTCTCTTTAATACGATATTAAACTATCTTGGAGATTATTATATACTGTTTGCACTGAGTCTCCCCGGCAGTATTGAAATTTTGTTACTCATAAATATAATGTTTTGCTGCAGTAAACCTTTGATTATTCATCTCTAGATAAATAATAAAATGGCAGCATCAGGAGTAATCATTTCAGGAGCAATAGCTAACGGTTTTGCCTTTACAGGAAGCAACTATCTGTTTAAATATTTGATTCCAAGGAAAGTATACAACATAAAAAACGATGGAAGATCTACAGAGAAGTACTAAAGATTTCAATGTTACAGAGCTAATACACATCATTACCGGAATGAAAGATTGCGAGAACAAAGTTTGGAGAGTAAGTATACGAACAACTTGGATGATGCTTTTCCTCAACACTATCTGCTCAGATTTAATGATTTGTACTAACTTTCTTATGATTAAGTAAAATATTGGCGCATATTCATTGCACATGTGACGTGTGGTAGTGTATTTATTGCTTACAATCATTTGTAAAATGTCTACCAACGGTACGCTGCGTCTTTTACCACAACAAATGGCATGTACATAATATGGTTCGCACACACGCTGAGCACGGCACATCCTTGTAATTGTTTTCTCCAGATAAATTCATAAAATAGCAATGTACGGTAAATACAAAACTCCTCGCAAGCTGGAAAAAATACCACAAGGAATTAAATACTTCAATCTAACACATATCTTTTATTACATACGCACTTAGCAACATTAAACTGAAACAAACATCACATATATCAATTACAAGACTAAGTAATTTTTTTAATGCACTATGTAATTTGTTCGTCTCATTTGATATAAAAGTAAGGGGAGATGCTAACAATGCAGTAGTTGATATTTTGAGTAGAATGCTTGTGCAAGACATCGCCATATCATACGAAAGCCGGCAATAGTTTCAAGTTGATTGACTATAACACCTTCATAACATACAAAACTGTGTGATTACCTACTTCAGTTAGAACAAACTGGACTGAACAATGTATAAAGAATAAAATAAATTGAGAAAGTTACGACCAGGAACGGGTCCTGCTCTAAACACTGGCAAAGAATCTGTTCAGTTCGCATTCTATATTAAAATGTTTAGATTACCGCTTGACTTTCAGAGACTAATAGATCCTTGTCCTCTGTATCCTTCTGCTCTACCCCAGGATTGTAGAATTAACATAACACTTGCAAAAGCCTCTGAGGTGATCTAAGGTGGTAATCAGGGTTACGAACCGAAAAAAACATTTTCCTACACCAAGTTTGTATTATTTCGGATTCAATTGTACCAATCAGTTAATGATAATATATCAATGGAATTGCTTTCCTTTATGACTAGATTACTAGGGAGAAATATTTTGACATAGCAGCCAATACTACTTTAACAAATCTCACACTCGATTTTCCAAGAATGGGTTTAAATGTTGCTTTGAAACATGGCTTATTCCCAGAATTTCCAATTGAGACAACAGTTTACAGAAGCCACTACGCATTTCAATGATAAACAAAAGCACATATAAATTAGTAGCAATTTTTACACTGTCAATCAAGCTTCATTTGAGAAGTACAAATTATAACAGATTGAATAGTAAAGGACATACATTGGCTAATGTGCAACTAGTTATCGACCTGCAGATCAACCGTAAAGAAAATGTAGATGATCACAAACTGTATATTAATTTTGTCTCTGATCCTCAGGTGAGCATTCAAAACAAATAGCAAAAATCAAGTATCTTGTATGTGCGTAGCACGAATGCAAAATCCGACTTCAATAAATAGCATAGCTTCTACCAATGCATAAATGCATTTGAAAGAGCTGCGTATGATGATAATTTGTGGTGTTACAAACTGTGGCACAACAATGTTGGCACTGAATGTGATAAAGACTGATTACGGGGAAAGTTTTGACTACATAGTTGTCATCAGCCCAACTTTTCTGTGTATCAAGTGTTACGATAAAAGGTGGTTATTGAAAGATGAAAAGGTGCTGTTGATGGATCCTGATGATATATTAGATAAGTGGTAAGAGTGACTGGTGGATGTATACATATAAATACATTGTTTATGATTGATGACAAGTTTTATCAAATCCATTCATATAATTAAGTTAACCGTACACTCATAGTTATTGCATTTGATTCATGTAACTGGCTTAGATAATTTGGTGTCTTGTACCAAAACTGGAGTGGAGTCCATTAAGCGACTGATGAACACCTGACAGACCTTGCGGCAAAATCATCGGGGCTCGGGTGCTGGGCAGGTTTGAACCTCCATACCTTGCCCAGGCTATGCAGTAGGCCACGGAGAGGACACTTTATCCTTGTTCTTACCAGCAATGCAGAACACGGGAAGAAACAATTTACGAGTTATGGGTCCGGTTCGATGCGCGTAGAGCACAGTGCGCCACGGGTGGTTGCCTCTAACGGTGGGAAGGATCAAGTAACAAGTAACTGTTAAGAGCATAACTGAGAATTATCTCACTTGGGCATTCCGCTTGCTGTATTTTTTGTGATTATTTATTTTCTGTAAAACGTTTCATATTATTTTTATTTTTGAATTCTCTACGCTAGTGCATTTTTTTTTTTTTTTTTTTTTTTTTTTTTTTTTTTACATATTAGTATTGTCGTATCCATATACAACTGGGTTAGTACAAACAATTATACTGTGTTAGTGCATTATTAATTTTGATTTTGTAGTGTTGAAGTATCCCTACGAGTTGTCTGGCTCAAAGAAGTTATATCGGACTATTACCCGCATATAGAGCTTGGATTTTTCATTTTAGTGTTGTTGTAAACTAGTGGGTTGGTGCAACAAGCATACTCCTCCAAGCATCCGCTATATGAATACTAATCATACGCTATATGAATACTACTCATACGCTATATGAATACTACTCATACGCTATATGAATACTGCTCATAGGCTATATGAATACTACTCATACGCTATATGAATACTGCTCATACGCTATATGAATACTGCTCATACGCTATATGAATACTGCTCATACGCTATATGAATATTGCTCATACGCTATATGAATACTAATCATACGCTATATGAATACTACTCATACGCTATATGAATACTGCTCATACGCTATATGAATACTACTCATACGCTATATGAATACTGCTCATACGCTATATGAATACTGCTCATAGGCTATATGAATACTGCTCATACGCTAAATGAATACTGCTCATACGCTATATGAATACTGCTCATACGCTATATGAATATTGCTCATACGCTATATGAATACTGCTCAAAGGCTATCATAATATTAAACTATTAAAGCCTTTTGGTCGTATGTTTGTTTGGACGTCAGCATGTATGAAATATCGCATCAGTCACTTACCTTACCTTCTATATTAATGGACTTAATTTACTAACATAAATTGATCTACCTTGTCACTAGTTTATTACCTACTAGTAGGCTTATATTCTGATTTGAGTGTGTCGCAATTACTTATTAGCCGACAAATATATACATATGTCTTTCTGTCCTACATACGTATGGTGCAACAAGCACGTATGTGACAAGAAGCACGTTGAACATTCCTTTCCCATTTTCTAGTCTGTCTTTAGTTTCATTTAATTTTGCTTAGGTTATATTTTATATTTTCATCTATTCTTTACATTTAGAATCATAACAAATTCAAATTGTATAATGATGATACAGTTTATTATCATTTCGATAAAAATGGTTTTCAAATAAGTTATGCAAACTTGTAGCTGTAACCTGTTCGCTATAAATATGGCAGTATAATATTTGTAACCATAGATAGATGGACAATTTAAAAACTTTAAAACAGAACATATATATATATATATATATATATATATATATATATATATATATATATATATATATATATATATATATATATATATAATAAATATTGGCCTCAAGAACTCAATACGGTATATATATATATATATATATATATATATATATATATATATAGAGAGAGAGAGAGAGAGAGAGAGAGAGAGAGAGAGAGAGAGAGAGAGAGAGAGAGAGAGAGAGATATTAGTAGTTATGGTATTTGCATCTTTTCATACCGCTGCTGCTTTATTGTTGTTCTTTTAATAGCTTTGTTATGCAATTATCGGCGATGGTCAATGGGGTACAATTAGCATTCAATAAATAAGAAATATGTCACTTCCAGTTAGATTATTGTAGTAGCTGTATATATTATCAAAGTTTAAATTTAAATGTATCAAAACTTTTAGTGATGCTTCTTTTCCACTTCACTGATTTCCCGTTTAGATTGAAACATTGATAAGTTTGAACCGAATTATTACATTTAACTCTCAAACACATTTTTAAAAAATGGTAAAAGACACCAAAAATATCTGAGCTAGTTACGTATATCAGATGCAGTAACTAGGAGTGTACAGTTAACTTAATTATATGAATGGATTTTATGTAACTTGTGTAACTGGGTTTCGCGGACTATACAAACATCAGGACCTGGAGCACAGAAGATATAACACAGACATCGAACAGAGAGCAATGCGTGCGTACTATCAACAGCCCTAGGACGACTGCAACTTGAATAAATTTGACGACAATTGCAAGATAAATACATTATTCAAGTCTAATAGATTTATACTAGTATTCGAGGTATGTCACCTCTTCTTTCACGCTCATGTAATGTAATTTGGTCTTTGCTATAGATAATCAACAAATAAACCATTTTGCTATATCCATCAAGTACTCAAGGCCAATTATAGGAGACCGTATGAATATAGAATGTACCGTCTATACTCGCGTATAAACCTAGTCCAAATGCACACAATATAGACCCTGATCTACCGTCGCATAATGTATAATGTTGTTTGTTCTACTGATTAGTCCTTACAAACTGCATCGACCCAGATCTGCCGGCGCATTATGCGACGGCAGATCTGGGTCTATGCAGTTTGCAATTCGTATTAACTTATACGCAAGTATATCCGGTTATCGTCAAAAGAAGTAGACCAAAGTAAAGGAATGCAAATTGACATGGTCCGATATTTCATGGCTATTAAGTATGGGCCTCAAGAACTCAATACGATGTCAATTATTCGTGGCTGGATACAAGGAGTCGATAAAAACGTTATTGCGGAAACTTAATAGACTTCTCCGGTTCATCTCAGTTTTGTTTTTACACAATATTATGAATCGAATGAATTTATTTATCGATCTGAAACAACAAAATTCTTCGTTTCAAAGGAGAAATATATGAGAGTTTGGAGAAGTCTTTGGGGCCAACAAGTGAGGCGAAGATGAATTAGCTGTATTATCTAGACAATCACAAATCTGAAAGTAGACATATCCTGAAATTTAGGATCGTTGTAACAAATATTCAAAACAGACGCGAAAGATGCGTCCATCACAAGTGAAAAATATTTATGAAATATGCCCGTACATTCAATAATAATAATAATAATAATAATAATAATAATAATTAATAATAATAATAACAACAACAATAATAATAATAAGTACGACATTAGAATACACTCATTTAAATATACAAATTAATTCAGAAACTGCGTTTTTTCTATTTTATATCAAATATCTAGTACAACAACGAACAAAGAATATACATGTTATTAAATTGGACATGCAATACACGATAAGGACTGTACGAATCTATTGTAATTATGTGCAAGAAATACACAAAAAAGATATATTTTAAGCGAATAATTACATCAATTTATAAACAATTTATAAAAGACACAAATCTGAAAATAGATATATGATGGTCTGTAAGATCTCATGAAAATATGCATTATGGACGCAGGACAAGTTTAAATGTACGTCCGTGTGTGCGATATGAATAACAGGTGAAACTGATCCTTGATTACCCGTAATCACGTTTCAAAGCTCAAAATATCTTCTTTACGGAAATGTAAATACACCTGCGACATTCATGTGCACCTTGATTATTTTTTAAATAAAACATTTTATGTTAGCATTAGCTCCTTGGAGCGTGTAATAATGATAAACAGTAAGTTTCTAGGTGTATGAAATATTATTCAAAGACAGAATATGTTAAGTTAATCAGAAAGTACACACCCAACCGATAATAACGTCTTCAATTGCAAAAGTATACAAATGTCTGAAATTGCAACAGAAACTGTTAGGTTCTACCTGTACTTAATTGTTACGAACGTCAAAGCCTTTCGTAAGTCATGCAACAAAGTCGCCTTTCAACACTAGTCATCTCAGTGACTTTTAAGGCAAGGACTTTTTGATTGTTTCTTTTTTTCATGAATGTTGTGTAACGTTCAAAATTCTTTAATTTGATCGGTTTTATCAACATTTGTTTATAATGTACTTGGTTGTGTACATCATAGTCGTCATTTCCGACATGTCCTTTCTCAATTTAGTAACATACAAATATGCCAAAAATTAAACTAGTGCTCAAACCGTAAATGAAGGCAAAAAGTTTTACCTTTTTTACCAGCCCTGCAATGCTTTACGAGGACATAGCACGAATCCATAAAACTTAATTGGCACCTCAGTCATTAATTTGTCAATGCCTGAAATGTGTAACGGTCGCAAAACATGGGTTGTTATGTGAAAGTACTAGCTATTTTATGCCCAAAATAAAATAACGATAACAAACAATTGATTTTATGGAGAGTTAGTCGATTTTCATGGAAAAAGCAACCTATAAAGTGCTATTTTTTAAGATCCAACTGTCGGACGGTAGCAGTTAATGATCGCATGGTGTGGACTTCCTGATTCCTCTGTTGTAAACATAGTACATAATTGCCTCGTTAAATGTAAGGGAGTGATAAAAGCTTCATCAACTTTTCCATCCTCATTAAAAACGACTTGTCGCCTTTGAATGCAGTAAAATCTTGGCCTGCTTTGAGTAGTTTAAATATATTAAGGGATAAAACGATATTTATCAGCGTGCCATTATAAAAGGGTTTTGTTAATAATGTGATTTGTCCTTGGGGAAAGTTAAGTTATTATGCTTCTGATATTTGTGGCAGACGAAACCCCTTAATTACCAATATTTCCCTTATTCATTTATGTTTTTGACGTTGTGATTTCCCCGCGGATCGTTCAAAAACCGTTTTTTTTTTTCTTTTCTTTTTTTTTTCATTCTGGAAACAACTTAACAGCACAGTGCGAGAAAGCTACTTTGTACTTTTAGAAATAAAGAACCCGAACCTGAACTTGGATACGATGTACTAATTGGAAAATCTATCTCATATCATGATTTCCGTTTAAAACCAGTGTGCGCTCTTTATCCTCGTGTCCTAGTGTGTTTATAACATCGGGCACCTTGTATGATCTCAACTTTTATGCACTATGGAGATCAATCCTTCTTTCAAATCTAGATTTGCAATGCCCGTTCAAAATTATCTGTGCCGTCCTAATTCCTACATATAAAATTACCTCTGCTGTCTTATTTCATACATATACAAATACCGCTGCTGTCTTATTTCATACATATAAAAATACCGCTGCTGTCTTATTTCATACATATAAAAATACCGCTGCTGTCTTATTTCATACATATAAAAATACCGCTGCTGTCTTATTTCATACATATAAAAATACCGCTGCTGTCTTATTTCATACTTATAAAAATACCGCTGCTGTCCTATTTCATACATATAAAAATACCGCTGCTCTCTTATTTAATACATATAAAAATACCGCTGCTGTCTTATTTCATACATATAAAAATACCGCTGCTGTCTTATTTTATACATATACAATTAGCTCTGCTGTCTTAATTCCTTCATATAAAATTACCTCTGCTGTCATCATTCTTGCATATAAAATCTGTAAACAACAGAAGAGCTGTAGTATTTTGGGATCAGATAGAGAAACAATTTTTCACATTGATTTTTTTATTTATTTACTGGAATGGGATATTATATATCAACTTTTGTACTTTTCCTGTTGTATCTTTGGTGCACAATGTCTTAATTGATGCATTGAGACCTCGAGAGTTTCGCAGTTATCGTGTTATATTAGTTACATGCCTTCGTTATCATTTTGTTTCCATGTTGTTTAAATTAACAGGGTCGATAAAATACGAGATAGATAATCTCAACGGGCTTTTTCTGCGTCCGTCCCTGAAATAATTCTTACTTCGGTAAAAAGTTAAATGGAACTTGCATTGAATAATAAATTGCAAAGTATTAACCAGTGACTTCTCGGCTACATGTAATCTGTCAAAGCTACTGAAGTTCTCTGTGATTACCTCAGAAGATTGAGGGGATCAATTACTAACGTCATCAGTTTCACTAGCACTCACAAAATACTCGGGCCACTTACCAACAGTGACAGATAGGCTGACAAGAAAAAAAACATTAAAGATGCTTTACGTGAGTTCAACCAAAACCCGGAAGTGTTGATCCTGTATTCCACCAGGATGTTGTTTGCAGAGATGATTAAAGGTGAATGATTTCAAAGGGAATTACCTTGTCTGTAATTATGGCATCTGATTTATTGTCAATACATTTATATCCCGAGGTCCTAGACATCGGAACTGGAAATACATGCTTTTCTTCAGCAGTCACCTAAGTACTAAACTACTCAAAAGTTAACAACAGATACAAGGCATGGAGCAGTTTTGTTTGCTTACAGGTACAAACCATGATCATTGTCTTTTAAAATGGTGGTCCACTGATAGATTATGAAAAATGGAATTATGAAGGGGAAAACATAGAAGTAATACTGTTTTATAAATATATGGCGTTTCTTATGACATCCAAACTCAAATGGAAATGGGTTTAAACTGCATTTAGTGTCACAAGCTAAGAAAACAATATTCTCAATTCTAAACCTCCAGTGAAAATTTGGGAAATTTTAAATACCACGATATGTTGAAAATGTTTGATTCTGTGGTAAAACCAATATTATGCTATGGGAATATTAATATTCTGACACAATAGAAAGCAGGCGTAAAACTTCTGTAAATGATTTTTAGGTGTTTCATCTACTGCAAGTAATTGTGTTGCTCTTTGTGAATTTAGTAGTCTTCCTATATGTTAAATGCATGAAATATTTGTGTACATTATTTCATAGATACCAAAAGGTTTTTTTATATGATAGTTAAATCTATTGGTGAGGCAAGTCGGGTAAACTGGATTACTTATGTAAATAATTTATTATTCAAATATGGTTCGGGAGTAATTTGGATTTCACAGGATGCTAGGAATATTTTTTTTTCAGAAAGGTTATTAGATTATATGATGCAGAATCGGCATGCCTACATAAATGACGTTCCAGAATATACTCATCATAGACTTTTTAAAACCATATTAAAAGTAGAAAGATGCTTAAATATAGGTATACCATATTATCTAAGACGATCACTTTCTAAATGTAGATGTTCCCCTCATATACTTTATATAAAAAAGGGTTGACACGAGTTGAAAGTACTGAGAGAAATTGTCCATACTGTCTAAATCGTGGAACAGCTATTCCTGAAGATGAGCTTCTCACTTCCTTTGTGTATGCCCTCTATACGCAAATTTAAGATAAAGTGTGTGTTTATATATATATATATATATATATATATATATATATATATATATATATATATATAGAGAGAGAGAGAGAGAGAGAGAGAGAGAGAGAGAGAGAGAGAGAGAATATTTGCTTGCTCCGAGTGAACAACGGATATATTTCATCGAGTGAGTAAAAAACTCAGTATTTTCACGAGTGGCAAAGCCACGAGTGAATATACTTAAGTTGTTCACCCACGAGATGAAATATATCCGTTATTCACTCGGAGCAAGCAAATATTTTTTTTATTTCATGCTCAAGCGTATTGTCTAGCAATTTGTATAACACACTGAAGTAGCTGCTTTCTTAATGCGTCCCGCGCGATAATGTCAGCAGTTTACCGTTTATGTTCTGCTCTGTTTTGTGTATATGATCAGTAAAATATCAGTAGTTATATAATGCTCCTTTCCAATTAAAGGTAAAACAGCCGATAAAAAGAAAATTTAAAACAAAAAAAAAAAAAATGATTGCTTATTGCTGGGTTTGAACCCCGTTCGCGTGAATACGAAGCAGACACCTTAACATTTACACTACGCAAGCGTGTTGCAACTAAGAATTTGAAAATTTCTTAGTTATAACCTTATCAACGTCTATTGACGGCCAGTGAAAAAATATGATATTTTTTGACTGCAGTGAAATATCACAATTATTTCACTCGGAAAATCTTGTAATCACATATAATGTTTGGAGATTTTACGGTAACTATGATATATTTCATGCCACTTATGGATAATTAATTTATTTATTATCTCCAACTATATAAATTGATAATATATCATTTATAAATGAAATATTTGTTTACCTACATATTTATTACATTTTCCATACTGTCGCTGGCATATTTTAAACGGGCAGTCTAAGGACTTTGTGGTTTATTATTTCTCGCATTTACTAATAAAGTCATGTAAATATGCTTTTTTTCCATCTCGATGTATCGTGTTAGAGTGAAGAATGAAGAATCGCCCACGTGACCAACATCTCTCACGCTACAATAGCTTGCCACGCTTCGAGTTTATATTAGGTCTATGTATTGAAATAAATAGCTACCTTGATGCTTTCTTTGTAACGTAGCAACGTCTCTCTTGACAATATTGCGATTAACATGCTGAATTCTTGTTTTAATGGATGCATTCCAAGGCTTGTTGTAAAAAACTCACTCTTGTGTGTGGAAGTATTGAAACTACGCCGAAAGGCGGGATGCAACAAGCGTTTTAACTAGTTGATCTGACTTACTACATAATAAGCACATTTGAAACGACGGAGCCGAATGGCCCAAAGCGACTTTAATCAAGCTCATTCGAGTCGTGAAAATATCCAACACTAGCATTGCCAACGGTAATATTAATTTTGGAGTAAAACACATGGCAATAATATTTTAAAGGTACACGATTTTGGAAAATAGTCTAAAATTATTTATAATCCTGTCAATGGGAGCATCCTATCTTTCATGCACATCAATTATAATACTGGGTTAAAACTTCAAATATATTTACTTCTTAAATGATAAGTATTGTAGTATATGTTTGTGGGAATTGTGAAAAACCGTAAGTCTCAGTGCTTCTTAAAAAAATGTGCCGGACTGCAGATGTTCGAGTAAGAAATGACGAGGCTGATTACATTCTTTTCATTTCAGTTCTATCCAATATTTTCAGTCTTTCCACTGTTGCTGTTAACGCAAATACAATATGTAATGGCCTTCTCAGGGCGCATAAGGCTCGGCCTCCTTGTAATGGATAGCGACATCAACTACGGTCAGCGCATACCTGTATTTGTATAACCCAACCTTGTCGTGCGGCAGAAACAAGAGGTCTGAATGGCACACCTCCTTAGGGTTTGGAACATCAAATCGCTGCCGCTGGATTTTGCTCTGTGCCGGCACGTAAATCTGTCACATACCCTGCTTTTTGAGCCGCGCGATGGTAGCATTTCGTGAGACTTTGACTGCTTCTGCCATCTTTTGACTACTGCCACGCCCATCCAGTAACCTGTCTGGCTTTAGTATATCGCCTCAAGCTTAGTATTTCGATACATCTTGAGTTACAAAGATGAACAGCCCAAGCTCCAACTCGACAGCACAAAAATGACCCTTGCCGGGTTGCTAGAAGAACTTGTATGCCACGAAGCCGTCTTTGGCTATCCCACTGACGACTGAGATCTTTTCGTATATCTGGAGCTCAGGCGAGGGAGTGTGGAAGTCAGAAAGCTTGGGGTCAGGACCGACCTGTGGGCCGTTGTCGTTTCCGCCGATCACCAGAAAGTACTCGTGGGCTGTTTCTCTAACGTCCTGGAACCGGTCGTTGAGATTGTCGAGCCACTCAGGTATCTTGCGTTAGAAGTCGACTTGAGCCGCTAGAAGGGCTTCAAGTGCCCTGTCGTGTCGCTCGTACTGTTTGTCGACTTCCTTGGAATTCAGCAGCGAGAAGAGGTAGGTAGAGCTAGTAAAGGCATGGGTGTTAAAGATCGCCCTGCCGACCACGAGTGCAATTGTGGCCATCGGTCAGGCCTGTTTTATTATGTTCGTCGGGAGAATGCCCTGTTTTATCAACATATCTTATGTCAAAACGAGAGGACTGTGATGGTAACTGCCTTTGCTGCCTCCTCAGAATCGAGGCGCCTGAGGTCGATTGGTCGAACATTCAACAGGCGTAGACATCTTTTATTATTGTGCTGCCAATCCATACAGCAACTCGTCAACATCCATGTCACTTACAGCAACTGCCAGGGATCTTCTAAGGTCTCGGACGACAAAGCGGGTTGAGCGCTTAGCTCTAAGTAGCAATCTTGTCTGGTCCCAAGGATTATAGCGTGACTGCTATGGTACGCTATGTTAAGCTACAACATTTCCCGCTTTAGCTGCTCAAGAATTACTGCAGACAAATTTGTATGGGACCGACGGCTCTGCTTGAATCAGTATCTTCCCGAAACTCTCCTTTCTGAGAAAGTAATATGCCTCAGCCCGACGCTCGTGCTTAATGGCATAATTTCTAGCAGCACTTCTCTGAATGAATCTTCATCCTTGCAGTAATAGAGAGGGATCCAAGACGTCTGATCACGAAAGTCCAGCGTTGTTCTTTAGGATAATGCCCCAGGCGCCAATCCCGGCATGGTGAGTGACATTGGCGAGTTTCGTGAGGGCCGTTTCCTGCCAGACGCCCAAAAGAAAGACACAGTCATGCAGCAGAAAGAACGTAACGGTATCCTCAAACCTTTTCGCAAGGGCAGAGAGCAGGATATCAAGATCCTGGTCCTCAGGTTGACCAGAAGGACCGCCGCATCTAGGCTTCCACGGGCCCAAGCCCGGTCGTATGCCTTGTTCTGGTGAGTAGTAGGACAAATAATGACGACGAAAAGTTGTCCTTTAATTCCGTTTCGAGAAACTCGCAGTCGAAAACGCCGTCCATCAGGGCGCAGTGTGGCTGTAAGTTTTCAAAGATCGCTCGCTCCGGCCGGCTCGCAGTTTGCTGAGACGACGAACACATACATATTCAACACGCCAGCGGCTGGGCGTATTTTCAATCTGGAGAGTGACCCCTGGCTCGCATTTTTATGCGTCGTCCCCACCCTTGGAGATCGTGATCTTATGTGGTCCTCGTATCGTTGAGTAGTGCGAACCTGTTTTGATAAAAGGCGCCAACATGCTGGTTCTTATCGATCGTTCTTCGGTTGTTTGTGACAAGGACAATGCTGTGAACGCCCTTTACGCCGAGCGCGCGGAGGAGCGAGCGGAATGGATCAAGCTTGTTGCCGTATTGAGACTTGCTGAAGCGCGGTGCTGCTTTTGGAGTTCGCGTGACCTTTCCTTAATATGCAACGCACTAGCAGCAAACATGGCCGGTAAAGGCTATGATATTGTAATGGATAAGTTTGGTAAAAGTGTCACTGATACAGAATGTAAAATGGCAGAGAGTACATTTTCTGAGCTACCTTCCGATTATGATCCAGAGGCACCGCCGGAAGAGCTACCGACAGAAACCCCTCCTTTGGCCGCCGGCAGCGATGTGCCGGATAGGTGGAAGGAGGAAGATATGGCCGCATCAGGGAGACAAGAGCGACGCATAGCCCAGTTCGATACGCACCACGCGCGCTCGGGGTTAACTCAGAACGCACAATCGATCACCAGTTTAAGGCAAAGAAAGGTGGCGCCCTCGCAGTAAAGTGGGGTAATACATGGATTATGCTGATGCATAAATAAAAGCTAAAATAATTCTTAGCTTCCACGACCCTGCAGCAGCAAAAGAAAGTTGTTTCGTCCGAGCGGTAAGTCTTAAAAAGAGCGTCTATTGGCGAAAGATCGAATAAAGTTCTCCGGGTTAGATATTATATCACATAACGTTGGCACAATACCAGATTCCGAGCTCCTTGCTGAGGCGGCATCCGCGGATACAGTACTCAGAAAGTGGCAACAGAAACCGAACCTGACATCCTCCCAATGTGCGAAGTCCTGGATTTAAACGCGGAGCTCAAAGTACCCGTGACGCGCTTGTAGATAACCTTACTAAGTTCCAGAGCTCGATAACCACATCACCGAGAAAATATAAAGCTGATGTGGGTAAAAAATGGAACGAATCGAACCAAATAGAACAATAAAGAGATTAACCAAACGATACGAGATGGCATCAAAAAACTAGAAGACGAGCTCATACGGAGGCTAGAGACTGCTAGCACCAACCGAGAGGTCCTACGCAGCCAAATTTCTCGAATTCTGAAGACCATCAACCGGATCCTCTGAGAGGACACAACACTAGCTGAAAATTGCGAACCGTTTATCATGAACAAGGTATCACTATATCCTCCATTCTCATGTCGCTGGGGTTTATCATAAGCACAAATGGACTCGCAATCACGAGCGGAGGCGGCACAACGCCACCTCCTGTGCCAACATCTAAACTTGACGACTGACACTATTACCTCGGTTAGTGCATCAACCGCGGCAAATGCTTCCAGATACTATCGCTGGGAAACAACGCAACACCTTGCTGAATTTACACTCAGCGGCGACAACTCCACTATCACTGTCCCCAGCGCCAGATTTTACTTTATCCTCCTCCACGGCAATCGCGGCGACGGGACTTGGGGAACAATTTCGATCAGCATAAACGGGATCGTACGGGCTCACATTGACAGCCTTTCAACTAGCTTTCCGTCTATGTTGGCCGCTGGTGACACCATCAGTTGCGAGGGTCTCAGTTTCGGAGCTCTCAGCCACTCTAACAATATTCGTCTTTCGCAATTAGAACTCGCAAAACAAAGTGGCAAATAAAGCCTTGGTGGAGCAACCTGACATAGGCAAGGAAAACGATTCATTTGTGCTGACTGCCAATACTGAGATCGACGATGAAGAATTGGCGCAGCTCGCAAAACAATTGTCTGACATCGACAAGAAATACAAGCATCCGGTGCAAGAGTATCCGCAATAACTTGGGGTTTTCACTTACCGGTTCAGACTGGGGTGTAACGAGGATGCAAATCAGATAGACACTGAGCACTCGGACCACCCAAAGGACCTAAACCGACCCCAGGTCAGCTAGGAGTAATTGCGCTCTCGCTGTCGGATTTACAGTCACAATTACTGCCATCGGGGGATTGCGGACGCGATTGCTACTACAATGACTACGTGGTATTGGGCTAAAAGTCCTGGGCAGTAACTTTTTCTTTTGGATATGTAGCGCCATATATCGCTCATCTCGCCAACGGGAAAAAATGGTGTGAAGTTCAAAAACGATGTCCTCTGTCGCATTACAGTGATCAGTCAGAAGACTAGCAATCACTAAACCTGCGAACAGAGGGCACGTCGTTTGTCACTCTTGGTGAGCGTATTGTCGGGCCTGTTGAAGACCTTGCCATTCCTGAATCTATAAATATTAGGTAAACTGACATTTTCTTGAACATCATCGCCAACCTACTAGTATACAATGGCTACAGGTCAGAGGTGCGTGTCTGCAAGAAAGCTAACCCACCTCTCCATTACTAACAATCAGTTAAACTTTCATATCACGCTCCATATAGAGGAATTCTAAAAATGTCGCTATACCCAAAGCTCCAAGACCCACAAGATTTTCACCTGAAAAAGATCTGCGAGGCTGAAACCGCCTTACGGGCAGAGGCTGAACAGCGGCGCGCCTCTACAAAAAGTACAAGCGCGCAATAAAACGCAGTGGATGGTTGTGATTCTACACTGACGGCTGTGTCTTTGGGTACCTAAGTGGCAGGAATTAGAATATTGTCAACTGTTATTGCCGCTCAGATTGAAATCACAGCTTTACGCCGTGGTTTTATTTCTGTTGTTAAAACTTTATCAGCTGGGGACTATCTATGAAAGAGAAAAAACACGATGATACCCGCGTCTTGGCTAAAACAAAGCTCAACACAATCTTTGACCACATATCGTAGCCGCTACTCAACAACGCCATCTCTGAGGAAGAGTTCAAGTTTATCCTGGATGAAGTCGACAAATACACAACCATGAAAAACGAAATACAGGCTGCATCGCACACAGCATACACTTCGGTTGTAATTGACAAAGTGGAAAAAATGAATTAATAGCTCGTTGAAGAGCCCAAGATGGCGAGGAGATCATGAAAAATCTCGCTAGAAATTCATAATAAAGTTGTCTTGTGTCCGTCAAAATGATATTAACCTTGGAAACGACAGAACCGTTGGAACAATAGATTTCTGAGTCAAGGCCTATCCCCAGCACGCCCCCGCCATACGATTCGGAACGACGCACACAAGTTTTGCAAGCAGCATATTTTTGCTGTTTCATCCGCTTCACGAGCAATCGCCTTTATTCAGTATGACGCGAAGAACCTCAGCAGAAGGTCGTTAAGTACCAGTGAGACGATTAGCATCGCGAGCCTGCTTTGCTGCATAAGTTCCAAATCCAACCACGGCCACAGTTGAAACAGTCAAAGTCACCAAATCCACAAAGCATCTACCAGGAAGTACCAGGTGCACATTTCGTCAAATGATGTAAATACTGCGACATTTTCTAAATAAAACCGCCAGTGTGAGCCGGTCTAATTTGGGAGGACATTTCAAAAGCAGTGGAGCGTCTCTAGAGACTCGGGCCTGTGACGGGGTGAGCCGGCCCTTACGTCTCTATGGAGTCTACTTTACCAACATGCCTTGTTTTCCTAATTATCTTCCAGTCTGCATAGGGTTCGACGGGATCCGGACGCACTCTCACTTCACAACTACTTCGTTTCATCAGGAACTAATACATGCGTGGACGAGCAGACATTCTTTCACCAATAGATGAGTAAACATCTAGCTGACGCGATATCGTCAAAAACTAGAACATTCTGTGCGGGCACATTTTTTTGTGTTGCCTCTGTGGGCCGTGGCAGCGGCAACGGTGGTGTCTACGCCTCCCCACCCCCAACAAATTTGAATGGTTCGCCCCACTCCCACCCCTTCGTTACTAATTCTGAGAGCAAAAGTAAATGTTGGCAACACATTAAATTCTTAAGAAAGCGTCTGCTTCATCCTCGAAACCGCTACTTATTTAATTTCCAGGTCGGATCGGTGGTGGCGACGGTGGGAGCACAGCCGGCGCAAGCCACCCTTCCGTCTTAAAACTGGGCTCCAAACAACCAGAACGTTTCCTAGGGTAAGTTTTCTTTACAGTTAGATGGTTAAATTTATGCCCTGGGAGAGCTTAAGATGCAGAAGCTTCCGGGGGCTTCGCCCCCTTTGCCCCCGCTGGGTATTGCGTCCAACAGACTCCTCGCTATTTGTTTACGCTCCCCCCTAAATGATATTTCTGGATACGTCCATGGCTTCAATAAAAAAAAGTCATCCACTACAACTTTACCAGCTACAAAACTTTTGTCGTTTTGGTAATAGATTAAAGACGAAAACAAAATAAGAAACAGTTCAGTCACGGCACTTTTATATTTAATATCAGGTATAACAAATGTTAATTTGAAGCTCACACCTGTGTCTTGTCTTATATCATCTACTATATTGGAATCTTTTATTTTCAACTCATTGTTTCTCTCACTAGACTTTTCGCTTCTTTAGCGGTGTATTAGAAGACAATTATTTTTGCATACATCCTGACTGATTTATATCTGTGATCCTTTCTTATGTCATTATTAGATATTTTATAAGATGGGGATAATTTCCTATCACGCCTGACTTTTTATGATGGATAGGAGAGCTATAATGCAACTAAGAAAGACTGGTTTGACGGTTGGTATTTGATATATGTGCTGTCGCTTATCTTTTGGTAAATGAAATATAATTTACAAGTTTTATATTGTATTGAATTAGAATAATATTTTTAATCAATTTAATAGCATCTACATCTTAAATTATATATATATATATATATATATATATATATATATATATATATATATATATATATATATATATATATATATAAAACTATTAAAGCGTAGATTTCTAAACGGCTCCCTCTACAAAACTGATGGTACGTATCACGGTTATCACGAGGCACATTTGCAAACAATTAAATACAGTACGTGTATGATATATGTAGATGACTGCTGAACAGACCTATATGTGCATAGGATAATCCAGGGGTGCACAACTCAAACGTTTATTTGGGCCAGAATCGACCTTGACTGGAACTAAGCGAGCCGTACTGCGAAGGTTTTATGTCTATAATAAAGCATAAATACACACGCAAGCGGAAAGTAAAGACACGAGCCGCGGGCCGCACAAAATGCGTCGGCAGGCCGCATGCGGCCTGCAGGCCGTATGTTTTGCACCATTGGGATAATACATTGCTCAACTCAGAAAGCGAACAAGCTTTGAGAAAAAAGGAAAACGAACAAGACAAAACATTGATGAGAATATTGACCATGCAGATATGTAATTAACAGGTTCAGTGAGATAAATCAGGTCACAATGCACATAAGAAATTAACAGGTTCAGTGAGTCAATAAGGGTCACAATACACATATGAAATTAAAAGGTTCAGTGGACAATAAGGGTCACAGTGTCTATATGTTATATGTAATTAACAGGTTCAATGAGAAATTGGTCGGAATAAATATATGTAATTAACAGGTTCCGTTAGACAATAAAATTCCGCCTTTTTTTAATCTAAAAACAAAAATCAATTTTGCAGGCACTCTAATTAAATTGTCGCGCAAGATCGAGCAAACGAGACCAATAAATAAATACGAAACTGGTATATATCTCTTTAGCAAACAGACAGAGATGCCGGTCTGATAGAGATAAATTATAAAGTGATTTTCAATATTTAAAATCAAGCAATTTTCTGAAAATATAATAATATAATTAAGTTGTGACTCGATGACTATTCTACTTATCTATATCGTTTATCTAATCTATGTATGTTATATATATATATATATATATATATATATATATATATATATATATATATATATATATATATATATATATATGCTTTTCTGTCTCTTTGTTTGCTTGTTTGTCTACATACGAACCTACTGGCTCGTATTCCTCTCCATTTATCTGATTGATGCATGATACTGATAATATAGATCTAAGAAAAATGTTTTTTCCAAACGTTTTCTTGATGAAATGTACTCAGAACTCCTCATGATGTATAAACCCATCCGTAGGTAGGTAATAAACACTTTGGTGTCTTCAAAGTGCCTTCAAAGAAACATTTTATGTAGTGATATCTTTCAGGGAAATCTGAATGCTATCAATATCTTTATCAATACTGCAAACATTGGTGGGAAGAAAAAACATGACAACTATTCGTCAGATTTAATTTGAGGAATATTTTGGGGCAGACTTGAAAAGAAAAACAATCCTAAGGAAAATAATAATAGGTCGCGTTCTGCTTCCATCAACCAAGAGTCATCCAAAACCATAATTAAGGTCATCGGGGCTTATTGCCAGTGTTATTATAAACTTATAATTTCTGACAATATCAGATTCACAATAATCTTCCATAGTCATAAATATCATTCAACCCGGATTCCATAAGCTTTCTCACTACATACAGATCTTTGGAGCCATTTAGCTTTTATTATTTTGTTTTCCTTCCATGTATGTCTGACAAAAAAGATTCAAAGATATATTACTATAATTAGCATCAAAATTCACAAGCTGCAAAGCATCGTTTATTGACAATGTCGAGAACAGGTGAATTATTAAATAACGAATAGCAAGCTATTAGATGATGAGTGATACAAATGGCCGATCTGTATTTAATTCGAGGACTTATTTAATGTGGACCTGCATAATAATTTTTTTTTAAAAAGTTACATTTCCTAAAATGTTTTCCAGCCTCGGATTTCGGAAACCTTAGCGAATTGAAATAAAGGGTGTTTGATTACTCTGGCATCGATACTCCATTTCATCCATGTTTACAAAGTAAGAAATAACTTTCTCTGACGTTCTGGTATTCAAAAGACTTTCCTTTTTTAAAGCCAGTCGCGTTGATTCAACACAGCATTTTTATTTGGCAAGCAATATTGTTATTCGCAACTACTACAAAAAGGTCAGCAATTAATTTTGTGTGTAGATCAACTTCAGCCTTGGTACCTTTAGCTACAGACATTAGGGTTTACAAACGTTTTCCTTGGTATGCGACATGTCGATTGACGTCCCAATTGGTATAATTCTTACTAAAGTTAATATGAACCTGAAATATTCGGCAATCACTGCCTTAATGCTCCAAGTCTGATACGCATGCCTTTTGTAGCTGTAATTTGGTCATATAGCATGCCTTTTTTGCTGTAATTTGGTGATATAGCATGCCTTTTGTAGCTGTAATTTGGTCATATAGCATGCCTTTTGTAGCTATAATTAGGTCATATAGCATGCCTTTTTTGCTGTAATTTGGTCATACAGCATGCCTTTTGTAGCTGTAATTTGGTCATATAGCATGCCTTTTGTAGCTGTAATTTGGTCATATAGCATGCCTTTTTGCTGTAATTTGGTCATATAGCATGCCTTTTGTAGCTGTAATTTGGTCATATAGCATGCCTTTTTTGCTGTAATTTGGTCATATAGCATGCCTTTTGTAGCTGTAATTTGGTCATATAGCATGCCTTTTGTAGCTGTAATTTGGTCATATAGCATGCCTTTTGTAGCTGTAATTTGGTCATATAGCATGCCTTTTTGCTGTAATTTGGTCATATAGCATGCCTTTTGTAGCTGTAATTTGGTCATATAGCATGCCTTTTGTAGCTGTAATTTGGTCATATAGCATGCCTTTTGTAGCTGTAATTTGGTCATATAGCTGAGTCTACTACCCAGATGAAGATGTAGGCCAGAAATTCTAAGATGCGGTTGCCTTAAATCAACGATGACTGTAAAAGGCAAAAAAAGGGAGTTTACGGACTTTTGCCTGAACATTTATGTGCTTGTCAAATTGTGACACCAATATGCACACGTAGAAGTCTGTTTGATATTTTAGTTGTAAGAAATTAAAAATCAAATTTCATCACAAAATGAATCGTGTATCAACCTGGCTCGATTTACATATGAAAATATATTGGTTATACTTTCGTATAGTTTTAAAGCATTACAGAAGTAAGCGAAAGATTTATGAAGTCAAATACTATAATGTGCTGGTGTTAGATATGTTGCTAAAAAAAAGTATGAGTTAGCCAAGGGTCAAGAATAAACAAGTAGGTAAAATTCCAACCATTGTTTTGAAAGTGGAAATAGATTTTTGGAAATATAAAAAGCAAATAATAAGTAACCTTGATATGGTTTGAATACAGTTGAAGGAATGAAAAAGGCACAACATATATGTTTTGTCATAAGACATATCAGTTTTATATTCCTGTCCATACTTACATATTTCTTCTGATACACTTTAGTCTGTTTTCGAAAGAATCTTGACAATACACAGACCATCCAAGCACTACGAAGCGACATTAAATGCAGTTTATTTATTTCAACATTTTTTGTCGAGGAAAACTTAGAAATAATTCCACGAGTAGAATGCATTTCATTTGGAATGGACACACGTGCAAGATTCCGTTCATCACATGTCTAAACATATATAATTTTATCACTTACCGTATATACTCCCGTATAATTCAGGTCCAAATGCAAACAACATAGACCCTGATCTGCCATCGCATAATGCGCCGGCAGATCAGGGTCTATGTTGTTTGTTCCACTGATTAGTCCTTACAAACTGCATAGACCCAGATCTGCCGGCGCATTATGTGACGGCAGATCTGAGTCTATGCAATTTGCAGTTGGTATTGAGTTATACGCGAGTATAGACGGTACGTTGATTTAGACAATAAATTTGATAGGACGCATCTTATGTGACCCATTTATTTCTTTAACGGATTTTGCGTGTTTGTGTTGCTTATTTTAAATTATTACATTTATTTATTGTACGCCACGGTATGACTCACTTATCTAGTATGTCATAAAACGATATTTCACTTAAAATATCGAAATTATTAAATGAGTCAGAGCTACGTCGTATTCATAATGTCATGTGATATTTGTACCTTATATTTTACAATCTGAAAAAGACACAGAAACTCTCAGAAAATGGCACAAGCATTCATAAAACCCAGCCATACAAATATAATGGTCAGCTACAGTCGATGCCCTATTATATATTCTCTTTCCGTGGTAATAGTGCTCAAGACAACAATCCAGTTCACCCTAAAATAACAGAGTCCTCTGCCGCATACACATTGCGTTTTCTTGTCAACTGCATTGTTTGTAAGTCTTGAACTAAGAGCAAATAATCCAACGAAAGAAACCTATTGCAGTTCAGTACCCAAATATTTTACTATTTCTAGAAAGATCACTTAACACACAAGAAACTGTGGTCCAAGGCTTAAGGATTTAGGGATACCGTTACTAGAGTTTATCCGTATAAAGGCTCGTTTTCATTGTATGCATTGTTTTCATTTTTTTTTAAAAAACTCTCCGGTATTAGTTAACACTCCGATAACTGATTTTCTGAATCCATATTACACCAAGCCTGTCACAGAGAAATGACGGTTACAAATGATGCAAGTTATTTCAAATAAAATCCTGCGATTTAAAATAAAGGAGACAGTATACAAGAACAAGAAGCAAACTTTTTCATTCGATACTGGCTTGTTAGAAACTTGTTTACTTCTAAACGACACTCAAATAGTTTTTTAAAGTCTGTGGATCCATTGCCGACTTTTCAGAGCAATAAGTGCCGCTTGATTAAATGAAAGATAGATCTAACCAAAGACCGTGTCTACTTTCTAATAAAGTTTTACAAGCTGCTCGTACTGTCGTTAGGACTAATTAGTAAAATGGAGTTTTCAGCAGTATCTCATCAAAACCTTGTAAATGTTCCAAAAGGAATTTTACAAAACTCTTTTCACAATTTGAAAACAAGAATGAAACTCGCGTCAACATCATTAGACGATGTGGGTTCCATGTTGTATATAATTCAATTTTCCTATATTCTGAGATACGTTAACATCATTACAATGTTGGTTCCATGTTGTATATAATTAAATTTTCCTATATTCTGAGATACGTCAACATCATTAGACAATGTTGGTTCCATGTTGTATATAATTCAATGTTCCTATATTCTGAGATACATACAGACTCAAAATATATTATTAAGCTATTGATGGAAATTTAGTTTCTTGTGTCAAGTATATAACTTCCAATAAAGAAACTGAAATATTTCGATTGTGTCGAACTTTTGGATTGTTGCGACTGCAAGAAATGAGGGGAACTCGTCAAATGTTGATCCTACCGGCTATCCTACACAAAAGATTAAGTGTTTCTCTGTAAGTCTGTCTGTCTGTCTCTCTGTCTCTCTCTCCTGCACACACATTATTACTATTAAATTAATACTTTCTAATTTAGTTAATTTTTTGGTTCAGTAATGCTCTGTCGTTTTCAGACTAAAACAATGCAGTTTTATTTACCCTCGGTTACGGGTATCACTACACTGGCTGAGCCACTCAGCTGTTATTGCATCCTATTCTTGACCCTAAGAAAATCGTTAATATTTTTTTCCTAAAAATTTGCTATGCAATGAAGAATGCTACTTCCATTCAATAGAAAAACCTAAACAGAAAATAAAATGTTTATTGAATTCAGCCTTTGGGCTAGGATGACATCGCAAACAGGTGTGATTCGGCCACTTCTGGAAAGATCACTTGCACTAACCATTCTAGTTATTTCATTCAAATGCAATTATCTCCAGAAAATGCAATATCACCTATGCAGGTTTGTAGATATGGTATGTCCAGGTTAGTGACTAACATAAATAAGATAGTCTTGGTTGATCTAGACGTATAACTAATGCACTCGACTTTATCAAAAATGTGGAAAAAAATGAAGCAAATATATAAGAAACTTAATTAGTGTAGTGATATCTTACACACGACATCACAGAACGTACAATATTTACTTATTCACAATGGCAAAACCTTTCTCCGCTGTTTGACTAATATAACATATTTGTGTTTCTTTAATTTCTCCATGTTTTGTTTTGTAGCAGTACCTGCTTTACATATTTTAATTACTTTGGACATTTTATCTCAATTTACATTTTCAAAATTGCTTGCAATTTGACGACTAAAATTAGGAGTGTTACAATCCAATAATTCCACGCTTGTCAAATTTATTAATGACATCAGACATATATTTCTAATATTGATTTAATGTGTGGATCAGTATTAAAAATGTCAAATTTATTAATGACATCAGACATATATTTCTAATATTGATTTAATGTGTGGATCAGTATTACAAATATCAAATTTATTAATGACATCAGACATATATTTCTAATATTGATATAACGTGTGGATCAGTATTAAAAATGTCAAATTTATTAATGATATCAGACATATATTTCTAATATTGATATAACGTGTGGATCAGTATTACAAATATCAAATTTATTAATGACATCAGACATATATTTATAATATTGATTTAATGTGTGGATCAGTATTACAAATGTCAAATTTATTAATGACATCAGACATATATTTCTAATATTGATATAACGTGTGGATCAGTATTAAAAATATCAAATTTATTAATGACATCAGACATATATTTCTAATATTGATTTAATGTGTGGATCAGTATTACAAGTGTCAAATTTATTAATGACATCAGACATATATTCCTAATATTGATATAACGTGTGGATCAGTATTACAAATATCAAATTTATTAATGACATCAGACGTATATTTCTAATATCGATATAGTGTGTGGATCAGTATTACAAATATCAAATTTATTAATGACATCAGACGTATATTTCTAATATCGATATAATGTGTGGATCAGTATTACAAGTGTCAAATTTATTAATGACATCAGACATATATTCCTAATATTGATATAACGTGTGGATCAGTATTACAAATATCAAATTTATTAATGACATCAGACGTATATTCCTAATATTGATATAACGTGTGGATCAGTATTACAAATATCAAATTTATTAATGACATCAGACATATATTCCTAATATTGATATAACGTGTGGATCAGTATTACAAATATCAAATTTATTAATGACATCAGACGTATATTTCTAATATTGATATAACGTGTGGATCAGTATTACAAATATCAAATTTATTAATGACATCAGACATATATTCCTAATATCGATATAACGTGTGGATCAGTATTACAAATATCAAATTTATTAATGACATCAGTCGTATATTTCTAATATTGATATAACGTGTGGATCAGTATTACAAATATCAAATTTATTAATGACATCAGACGTATATTTCTAATATTGATATAACGTGTGGATCAGTATTACAAATATCAAATTTATTAATGACATCAGACGTATATTTCTAATATTGATATAACGTGTGGATCAGTATTACAAATATCAAATTTATTAATGACATCAGACGTATATTTCTAATATCGATATAACGTGTGGATCAGTATTACAAATATCAAATTTATTAATGACATCAGACGTATATTTCTAATATCGATATAACGTGTGGATCAGTATTACAAATATCAAATTTATTAATGACATCAGACGTATATTTATAATATCGATATAATGTGTGGATCAGTATTACAAATATCAAATTTATTAATGACATCAGACGTATATTTATAATATTGATATAATGTGTGGATCAGTATTACAAATATCAAATTTATTAATGACATCAGACGTATATTTATAATATTGATATAACGTGTGGATCAGTATTACAAATATCAAATTTATTAATGACATCAGACGTATATTTATAATATTGATATAATGTGTGGATCAGTATTACAAATATCAAATTTATTAATGACATCAGACGTATATTTATAATATTGATATAATGTGTGGATCAGTATTACAAATATCAAATTTATTAATGACATCAGACGTATATTTATAATATTGATATAACGTGTGGATCAGTATTACAAATATCAAATTTATTAATGACATCAGACGTATATTTCTAATATCGATATAATGTGTGGATCAGTATTACAAATATCAAATTTATTAATGACATCAGACGTATATTTCTAATATCGATATAATGTGTGGATCAGTATTACAAATATCAAATTTATTAATGACATCAGACATATATTTCTAATATCGATATAACGTGTGGATCAGTATTACAAATATCAAATTTATTAATGACATCAGACATATATTTCTAATATCGATATAACGTGTGGATCAGTATTACAAATATCAAATTTATTAATGACATCAGACATATATTTCTAATATCGATATAACGTGTGGATCAGTATTACAAATATCAAATTTATTAATGACATCAGACGTATATTTCTAATATTGATATAACGTGTGGATCAGTATTACAAATATCAAATTTATTAATGACATCAGACGTATATTTCTAATATTGATATAACGTGTGGATCAGTATTACAAATATCAAATTTATTAATGACATCAGACGTATATTTCTAATATTGATATAACGTGTGGATCAGTATTACAAATATCAAATTTATTAATGACATCAGACATATATTCCTAATATTGATTTAATGTGTGGATTAATGTTATAAATGTCAATATAATGATGACTTAACATGAAAATGATATTTTTCTTTATAATTGACGGTACAAATAGAATTTACTAAGTTATGTATACATCAAAAATTTTAAGCTGCAGAAATCATGGCATGTTTGTTCTCTACTTACTCTTTGAAAAAAGCAATAAATATATCTTTTCTTACAGCAAATGTGACATGAAATAAAGCTTCTCTCTATGCAAAGTTTCGGACTGTCTAGCCACTTAATAAATGTGTCAAGTTAGGAGTCTAGGGATATATCTCGCAAACATAAATAAACAGCCATTAAAGGTATCTTGGATCCTGATAAATTTCCCCCTGCTAAATACTCCTTCATTTTTATGGAAAACGCAAGAAGATGCATGCTGTCAGGTCAGAGCTTCATGGGAGATGTTGTAAAATATTTCCACCTTGCTCCTCCCAGTGCTGAGTTACAATACTTGGGTTGTTTGTTGTTTTTTTTTGTTTTTGTTTTTTTTTTGGGGGGGGGGGGGTTGGAGTGGAGGTTTTAGGGGGTGGGGGAGGTTTTTGCAGACTTTTGTAATGGAGCAGCAATCTGGACACATCTGTCACATAACGTCTTCCTTCCATCTTTTATATGAGTTAAAAGTGTGAGAAAAGTATTTTACTGCTCTGAAATCCAAACTTACACATATGGGTCCAGTCTTCTGCTTTCCAAAGTTACATCGTATTAGAATGATTGTGGGGAGTACCATAAACCATATCCACTTTTCTTCCCCAGTCGTCACCTATGTAAGGTTTTTTAACCCTTGCGGGTTCCATTCCATTCAGCAAATTGCGAGCACATCTAACTATCCTTACTTTCTGTTCTGGAGTAAATACACGAGGCACCATGGGGCACACAGTTTACGCAAGTTCAGGTGATTATGCAAAATACCTTGAATCTTCGGGTAATGCTTTAATTTCCACTGTAGCCATTATCGAGTCTACCTTTACGGATTCCTAGTCTACTGCGTCAATTCGTTTCCGCTTTCGAAACTGATTTTTGGGCGTCCTGACCTACTATCATCGCCAAGGATAGTCTTGGCACTCATAAAATCTTTAATCTACCTAGTAATAGTGTTCAAGGACAATGGCTTTTCGTAATATACAGCTGTCAGGACGGAATGTATCTTAGTTGCATCGATTCAAAGTTTTGACATGTTGAACACAAAAAATCTTTGGTTCTTGTTAGCGGATTTAATTGTTATTAATCAGAATAATGACATCATCAATCTTATGATGTCATAAAGTGCATTACATCAACTTGCTGATTTGGATATAAATGATATGTGTTTTCATTACCTTCTGATCACCACTTGTACAACCTGAACCTTTTCGTGGAGGCAAAATATGTTGATATAGTTCTTAAAAAATGCTGATAATTATTCATTTCTAGTATCTGTCAAGAAAATTAGCCATTGAAAGGTTAATGAAAATATGCGTCTATATTTCTACCCTTCAGGCAAGTGATTAATATAGAAAATCGACTATATTTTGAATATGTAGAATTGCAACATATGAAGGCGATATCTAACTCGTCGTTATTTGATATAGGTTCATTTATCATGAAGATAATGTGATCATAAAGTACAATTTCCATTCTATTTTAAAGTGCAATGAGCAAAATACTTTATATGTCTTTAAAACTGAAAATTAGCATATTTGAAAAACAACTTTGCACCATCCATGACATTGCATACGAACTATTTTGTTTTCAGAAAATATTTCATAATTTGACTATAATCAACATTATATATTACTAGAATGTTTGAGATTATTGTAATCTGTTTATAACAAATGTAATTTAAAGTTTAGAAACTGTTATATAAGGACTGTTTTAAGATAATACCTTTGTGAAGTTATACATTTTACCTTTGGAAATGAAAATAATAAAACAATGGGGAAACACAATGCACTTCTTAGACATTTTTATATCATTAAGAAACCTAAATATCTGTTATTTATGTACTCGTTCTATTCGAATATTATATATTTGTGAATTTATTTGTTACTATAGGGATCAAAATATATAATAACTGAGAAGCTTTTAGATAGATAGATTGGTCTTCCGCAAAGGCAAATTGGTTGCTATGGCATGACTGACATATCTGAGAGATAATAATAAAATGGTAATCAGACCGATCCATATTGCGATCAATAGGTACAATCTCTTCCAAGAATAGCCGTTAGGATCCTTTTACAGCAATTACGAACGCAAAAAGGGACCTAGATAACGTACAACAAGCTTCGAGCTGCCAACCCCAGCTGTCTGTGCTAGGAGACAAGTAACACCTAAACGCAGTATTTTGTTTCAAATATAAGGATGACCTCTTTAAAAAGCATCCTTGAGGATCTAAAGACATTTCAAAATTTTTGAAGCATATTTGTAAATTCAAAAGAATCATATGCGGATAATTTTAAAGTTTGAATTATGAAAAAAAAAAAAGCTTTTTACTTCATGATCTGCAACTGACTCAGTGACTTCATGACAAATCTCCAAACGAGAGCGTCTGAATAACAGTAGTTTGACTCGATACAAAAGCGAATATACTGCCAATAGTTGCTCGCTTTTTGAGAGAAAAAATATAATTGAAAACCAAAAAAGACAATCCTGTTCTACGAAAACTGCATCAACAAATAACGATTCGTAAGTAATGGGAAAAGTGTTAGTATTGTACACATAAATACAAGTTAGAAAACAACGTGTGGAAATCTCTCTATGTCTCTCATAATAAATGGTAAAACTGTTCGCGTTCAAGAATGGTGTAGAAGAGGAACGTTTTCACGAGATATTGCTGATATAAATTGTGAATTTGTAAAATTTTATGAAAGTTTTGAAACGTTGGCTATTAAAATCAATCTTTCACCTGTTTTTAAACATGGAATCTCAATGAAAGTTTTGTTTAAATTGTGGGTTTTTTTTCTCTCTTCTTCAATTTAATATTTCCATGAAGAGGTCTTAACTATCGAAATATAAATACTCATGCCAAAGGTAAAAGATCAAATTTTCCTGTACTGTCTGATCTCAGAAAGAAGTTGAAACCTACATTTTCTTTAGCCAATATGTTTTGTATCGTTTGGGAACAGTCTTCTCTTGAAACAGTCTGCCTTCTCATATATTCTTGGTAATCCTTCTCCATATATAGAACTGTTTGATTAATCGGAAATAGTTTTGTTTGTAAACATAACATTTCATTTTTCTAAGATCTGCTTTGCTTATTTTATGTTACTATTATGTCTCACTCCTTGCCTTTCCCGCATATATCTTATTTGCCGTAAGTACACTTATGGGCTCTTTCATGCACAGATTAACCTAGTAATCTGACGGGTCATATGAATATTTACTTGGATGCAAAAGTAACAAGATCGTTGTGCTGGGAGATATATATTATTGAAACTTTATCAGAACATCAGACTTTTTAAAATGCTCTACCAGATGGATAATATTGTTAATGGCTTGAATCGTTTTATTTGACAATATATTAATGACCAAGTATATCAATACTGCTGAGTTCCACTTTTCTCTTTTCTACATTGCTCATACAACATTTACTATCCACTGCAGTCACGATGTGACCTCAAAACTGTCAAGGATGAATGGATAATTGCAAGTGCTTTTTAAAATCAGGTCAAAATTTACGGACCTCAAAATGAATGCAAAGCAACTTATACCGAATCCCAATTTTTAAAGTACTAAAAAGTGATTTGTTTTTCCTCCCAATTGCCACAATTTATGTTATGACAGGGTGGCGAATGTAAGGTTTTCCTCGTCATGTGGATTAAAAATTTCATGTAGCATCTTTGGTAGTTGAAATATCTAATGAGTAGTGGAAATACAAAATGCTTTTAGTCTCTAGATGTTGACAACATGTTGGTACATTAGATGCTATTTTTTGTTTGTTTCTATGTCATTTGTATGCAAATCCCTCTCTTATATAATAGAATTGCAACTAGTTTTCTTTCGGTTTCTACATAGGAAACCTTATCTACTCGGAGAAGGCTTTTTGCGTAGGTTTAGAAGACGGCAGAACAATTTGTGTAAACAAAATCGCAACTGTGATGTAATGGCTATTGAACGTAAAAGAGGAAAACATATAATGGAGTAAAATCACTGCCTTTGCGGTCACATTGGACATGAATAAAGAAACTATATCATGGGCGGGCCAAGTATATTTGGCGCCTTAGGCGAACCTGCAGCCTTGCGGGACCACCTCCCAACAATTAACATTCGAAAATGAATATTGTACATTTATTTTGTTCCTTCTGTTATTTTGTCTCTTTCTATTTTAGACGCTTATCATCTTCTATTATACGCTATTTCTCTTTCTTTTTTATGTATTCACTTTTGTGCCGCTCCCCAAATTTTGCCGCCCTAGGCAACCGTCTAGTTTGCCTAGCAGCTTTACCGGTCCTGAACTATGTTAATCAATAGTACATTAAATTCCCCACAAATGTGGAAAGAAAGTCTCAGATGTCACTATCTGTTTCAATCCACTCACCGACTCAAAATTGGAAACTCTGAAAGATGAATAAGACAATATATATATAAATATGTAGATCTAAGTGCATTCATGTTCCTTTGAAATAAATAATTTGCTTATGAATGTCATCATCTGCATCAATTATTATTTACGAATTCTTTCTGAAATATTAATGTAAAAATCAATTTAATTTGAATTTATGAAATGACAAATGTCTGCGTAAGAAACCACATTGTTTGAAAATAGTTCTTCAAGTTAGGTACCTATGATATCACAGTTTAAAATAAACCATGAAGAAAATATGTGATGCATGTAACATGTGATTAAATTACTGGTTAATATGTATCTAATCGTAGAATTACCAGTTAATATGTATCTAATCGTATAATTACTGGTTAATAAGTATCTAATCGTAGAATTTGTGATGCATGTAACATGTGATTAAATTACTGGTTAATACGTATCCAATCGTAGAACTACTAGTTAGTACGCATATAATCGTAGAATTACTGGTTAATAGGTATCTAATCGTAGAATGTATTGTGCGTGTAACATGTGATTAAATTACTGGTTAATACGTATCCAATTGTAGAATTACTGGTTAATGCATATCTAATCGTTGAATTACTGGTTACTACGTATCTACTTGTTGAATTTTTGGTTAATACGTATCTAATCGTTACATTACTGGTTAATGCGTATCTAATCGTAGAATTACTGGTTAATGCATATCTAATCGTTGAATTACTGGTTACTACGTATATACTCGTTGAATTACTGGTTAATACGTATCGAATCGTAGAATTACTGGTTAATGCGTATCTAATCGTTGAATTACTGGTTAATATGTATCTACTTGTTGAATTTCTGGTTAATACGTATCTAATCGTTACATTACTGGTTAATGCTTATCTAATCGTAGAATTACTGGTTAATGTGTATCGAATCGTAGAATATGTGGTAATATCAGCTTTACATTAAATACAAAGTACTCTCAATTATGCTTTATTCAAGCAAATATGGATGGGATATGTATTTGTGCGTATTTTGATGTATGAAATCGTATAAAGGCATGTAACCTTAATTGCTCTGGTTTAATGAGAATTGGAAACGATCGATTTCAGTGCCAATTGTAATGAAATAAATTCTGCTTTTTAGTGTTTTGTAAATCAAAATGGACGATTTAAAAAAAATCATTTTCTGTAGCCTTTTATTTTCATAATTTTGTTTCCTAAATTAAAAGCAGATATATAAAAAATGTGCAAAGGACTTGGACGGAAGCGTTTGAACAAAGAACAAAATACTTACATCCGTCATGCTTCAACCCTCCTCTCTTCTGAATTGGTCAGATATGTGTGGACCTAAAGTACATCTTCCTCATGACATCGATTATATAATTTAAACATGCGTGGACCTATTAGCGTTGTCTTTTGATCGTTACTTTTTATTAAAGTAAAATTAGTGTAAAAGATGACAGGCCATTAACTCTTCAGTACTAGGTTTTAATTATAAAATGAAAAATGCATTGGCAAGAAACTCTGGTACAGCTGTTTTGATCATATTGTGGCAATCGGTCACTAGTTAATCTCTGATTGTTTTATTTTATGGATTATTCTGTTTCAACTGAACACACTCGTAAGTTTAGTGAAAAGGGGGAGGGGGCAATTTCACATATAATTTTTACACTAATTTGTCTTTTTGCTGACCAATATTGGTAAGTGCCAGAAGTTAGAAAAAGCTTTTATTTTTTTGATTAAACCTTAAACATGAAGGTGCCGATGCTGTTAGCCAAATGCTGAACTTGACTCCTATGTACACATAAATTACCAGGAGGAAATTTTGAACGTAAATGAAATTATATTTCTATGGAACTGAAGTAATTGGTATAATCGCAGATGATTCATGATAAATGCATTAATTGCTTGAAATTGTTTACATTGAAATATATCTCAAATCAGGAGTGAGACTGAAAATTTCATAGAGATCCCCAAATTATATTTAATAAGTTATCAGAATTCAAATTATACTGATGTCAGTGCCCTCAAAAATATCATGCCATAAAAAGAAACAACTTCATTGTTCTTCATTCCTATGCATTTTATTTGCATTTCTTTATTAGACCAATGGTATGAATTAATACTCGTGGTCATGGTAATAAATGTTACTATGAAATGATAGCACATATATCTTAAGAAATAATTTTCCACATAAAATATTAAATAATTACCCATTTCAGGCAATTGATAATATTAATGAAAGAAACCAAACATTAATTAGATGACTGAAATGGTTTATCAAAGTCAATAACCCAGTCATATATCTCTAATGTTCAGCTGCAGAATAAACCTAATGATATCATAGTATAGTACTAGTTATACACGAAACACACATATTTATACACGAAAATATCATTCTTTACCATGTACTAGTTTCAAAATCTGTCTATATATTTCCGTTTTATGTCTAGTGCTGTCCCTCTCTGCTAGCGTGTTTATATCTAGTCTTGTCCCTCTCTGCTAGCGTGTTTATGTCTAGTGTTGTTCCTCTCTGCTAGCGTGTTTATGTTTAGTGTTGTTCCTCTCTGCTAGCGTGTTTATGTCTAGTGCTGTCCCTCTCTGCTAGCGTGTTTATGTATAGTCTTGTTCCTCTGATGGCAAAATTTATGGCATCCTATTGATTTTACGATCTAAACTTAGTTTTTCAAATTTCTCTGATCTAAAGCTTGCATGCATCTTGGACATCATTCCTTAGATTTATCTTTCAAATCTAAGCATTTCCATATTATTGCCTTGTCCCTTTAACATATACTCGCTTGTTTTAATTACTGCGCATTGTAGCAAACTAATCAAGTCTAAAGACATTAGTAGAAGTTTAGCCTTTTGCGATCTGATTAAAGAACATTATTGCACATTATTTTATTTTATTCTAATTTTTTTATCATTTGCATGACTAAATGGTTAATAATATCTTTTGTGGGTTTTCTGTTCTACCTCTTCTGCACGAAGTCTAAAAAAATGAGATGTCGTGTGTTTCTCTTTTTTTTTTTTTTTTTTTTGCTTTATTGTAATGTTCTAATTTTGCGTCTTGTTTCTCTATTTTTTCAAATTTTATTATCATCTTGTCTTTCTTTCCATTTAATTAACAGGGTTGAAAATATGGAAGATAGATAACCTCACGAGGCTTTTTCAATATCCGACGTGGAGGTCCTCTTTACTTCGGTCAAAGTTACATAAAAATCGCCATCATCCAACCGACTAGAGGATAAATAAATTCAAAACACGACGTAAGGCCAAAACACTACAAATCACTTCCTATTACTTTCACAAATCGGATTACATGGGAACAAACCACTGGTGAAATCTCGGTCACATGGCGCTTGTCATACCTACTCAAGCTGTCAAGAGCTGCTTCAACAGTTAGCTGAGATCAATTATACACGTCAACTTCTCAAGCACTCGGAAAATAATCGGTCCTTTCACGCACATTAACAGATGCCTAGGATAGCAATAGAAAAAGTGAAAGAAGCATATACTGACTTAAACTTAACATTGAAAGTGATAATGTTATATCCATACTATTTATTGAAAGTGATAATGGTATATCCATACTATTTATTGAAAGTGATAATGTTATATCCATACTATTTATTGAAAGTGATAATGTTATATCCATACTATTTATTGTTTGCAGAGATGCTTCAACGTGAGTGGAATTAATATTAAATGGAGTTAACTTTGCTGCAGTAATGACACCTAATTTAATATAAACCATGAGGTATGTAATTTAATATAAATATGATCTATGTGCAGTCAATACTGGCAATAAATGTAGTTCTTCAGCCGTGATTGTCAAACACAATAATCACCTAAGTACTCCTTTACTCGATAGTTTACATTACAGAATGGTACAAAAGGACAATCGTGATAAAAAAATTTTTTTAAAACAACATGTTCTAGTTGGATACAATATTTAGCCTGCTATTTTTCTTTTGGATCAAATCGTGTCCCTCGTGCTCGATACGTACAGGCTATCAGTACAGTAGCGTGGGTGCTTATAGGGATATAGGATCTCGCGAGACCCAAATCACCCACATCAATTTACTGATTTGATTACGTCCTTATTACATACCCCAAACAATTATTTCATAATAAAATGCAAGTTTTCATGTAATAGTGTTTTGCGGGTTATTTTCATTCCTTTCAAATACTCACACTGTACTTTGCTACTAAATATAGCGTAATAGCATTTGTTCCATCAAGCGACCGTTGTTATGTGACGTCATACTTAGCAGCTAGTAGTCTACATCTGAATCAGATGCGCATCTGACACAAGGTTTCGGATCATCCTTGTAAAAAGCAGCCTTTATCATGGGCTATATAATGAGGGTATATAATAAATTGTATCTTGCTAGCTTGGGGTATGCATTATAATAGCCTGTTCAAACAATATTGCCCATAATGAGAACGATAGCTGGCGTGCTTCTTGTGATACTTAAAATATGAAAATGTCACATCGAAAGTATTTTTTTTTACATTATTTTAAGACCAATACCAGAGTCGTTAAAAAGTCACTACAATTAGTTAGATATGCCACGTGTTGTTTAAAGACACCGCTTAATAAAACCCAGTCGTGAAACTCTATTTAGGTGTAGATGATGCTGAACTGTATCCTCCTCTCACAGCAATAGTTAAACATAAGACGTCAACAATCCAGCTTACACCCCCGAAAAAGACTGCTCCTTTCATCAAAACTTTTCCATATGGAATGCCCTTTTTCAGTTCTATTATTACCTGTAATGTCGTTGAACTGATTGAATTTCAAAAATATGGTCCTCGAAACCTAATGGTTTCACCATGTCTACACTGAACGTTCGAGACACAAGTGACTGGATTTAGGCTATCGGTGTATTCTGAAATCCGTTCATAAACTTAACTTGTGTCGAAAGAAAGGGAGCATTACTTGCGATGTTTTTCTTTTTCCTAAGAGAAAATTAGTCCATTATTTTCACTTATATAGACGGATACTCAGACAGAAGATTTCCTGAACCCTTCGTAGACTTTTTCCATGACAAGCGTAACGGATAGAAAATAATTGCAATGACGGCAGTAATGTCGATCAAACTACGTTGGCAATATATCAGAATAACTGGTAATGTAGTCCAGACCTTACTGGCTTCACAGGCACTTAACTACTTTCGATAAACCAGCGCCGTGCTCCAAAAGTTAAATTACACTTTCTGTTGACGTTTTAGCGCTTTCAGTGCCACCGGTTTGTGGTTTGGACAAGAATGGAATATGCGTCGATCATCTAATCTACTATAAAAGCACGTTTTAGAATTATCGGGAACAATTCGTCAAATCCGTTTTGAGCAGTGTCTCATCAAATATATATTTACATGTGGCTCTCTTCTGCAACAACTAAAAAGATGTCTTTAAATTTTTTTTTTTAAACTGAGAAGATGGCAATTGTTATTAGTAGAATGCAATCTTGAATATATGTAATTGGATTTACCTGTTTAGAGAGATGCGAAAACAAAATAAAACTCATAAACAATGCATGTGAATTTTCTTCCTTGTCTAAAATAATTGAATCGTGAAAAATCTGAAATACCATATACCAATCAGATAACCGACTTGTGACAAATGATATGATTTTCAAGAAAATACAGCATGCGAGACATCTATCAGAAACAGCTGATACTGACCATCTTATGTTCAGCCGTGTTTCAAGGTATCACTCTCTCTCTCATATATATACACACACACACACACACACACACACACACATAAAAAACAGACATTGTAAGGTGCTATCTTAAGCATTTGAACTTCGAGAAGTCACAATTGTTCGGTCGTAAATAGTTTTGATTGCTTTCAAGGCAGCTGGCAGCAAAAGTCTTTACGAATGAGCTAACTAAATCGTTCAATCATTCAAGTTATACTTAGGTGTCGAGTAATTGATGTTTAAGTTATCAGAGCTTATTTGTAGTTTACGTTTCCTTTTTATTTCATATTTTGTTCCTTAGAAACTCGAAACGTGTTTTGTAGGTTGAACAGAAGGACAAAGTAAGATCCTAAAAAATGTTTTGTCACACATTGAGTCAGAGGAGGTGAGATATGTGAGTGTTGATTAGAGCCAAACTCTCTTCATTATTCTACTAATAAATGTACTAAAATATGTCATGAAGTAACATAATACGTGAAAATAACATTACCACAGGACAATATTGTGAATTTACGTCAATCACATGACGTTGTGTCATCCAATGAAAAAGCGTCTCTCATGGAAATCTTCTAATAATATATCGTATATTTAAGTTGCTCTCTAACGAAAGCTATAGTTTGAAAAAAATCACATTTGTAATTTTATTACATATTATTCGTTCCTTTTAATTTTCATTAGATACACTACTTACGGATGTTCAAAGAATGTGTTTAAAGTAAATTTCCCTTACCTAAATCCATCTACCACAACAATGTTATCATCCAAACGGAACAGATTTTGAGCAAGATACATTTGAAATGTATCAATAACAACCATATCGGTATTATTTACCATACATATACCATTTATAAACATTCATTATTGTTATTATTTGTGTCGAGGTAGAAAAGTTTCAAATTTTAATGGATGTGGGAGTATATTAAGCTTTTACACTTGATATATTGCTGAACGTTACCATTCTACATTCTATTAAAATAATATTGGTTTTCTTCCACAGATGAGAGTTTTTAGAACCCATTGGTGGTGTATTGTCATTATGAATGCAACTATTTGGGTATATTTCAAATAAATTCTGACAGCCCAATTATTATGATCGACAAAAGATTAAATCATTAAGAAAACATCTGCTTCTTCCTCGAGACGGTTACCCATTACAAAGTTTTATGGCATTTTTGCAATAAAACAGGAATTACGAAAGGAAAATAACAAATAGTTCAGTCATGATACCGTTAAAGTGAATACTGTAACAGATCTTTATTTGATCCATGTTCATTTTGTGTCGTTTATTTGAGTCTTTGCTATATTCTAGTCTTTTATTTTAAACTTTTTTTCTCGTTCTTACACTCTCATTTCCTATACGGTTTTCTTCCTTATTAGTGTTTTAGAGTTACAATAAATTTTGCGTACATCCTAACTGACGTATTTATGTGCTGCTCTCTTTGTTATTGTTGGATGTTATCTAAGATTGGAATAAATTTCCTTTCGCGACTGATTTTATGATTGAAAGAAGAGCTATAGTTTAACTAAAACGGGCTGGTTTGATCGTTTGCGTTTAATCAAATATATGCTCTATCAATTTTCTTATGGTTAATGAAAAATAGTTTTTATGTTTTATATTGTGTTACATGTGTTGAATATTTCAAATCAATTTAATAACCTTTATATCCTTAAGATCAAAAATATATCATATTACTATAAAATCGTACAGTTTTCAAACGATGCTCTCTACGAAACAAATGCTATGAATACACAGTTATCTCGGGGCAAATAGCAAAGAAGTAAATAGAGTATGTGTATGATAGGCAGACAACGTATGAACATACATAAATGTGCTTAAGATAATCCATTACTCAACTCAGAAAATAATCAGGCTTTGAGAAATAAAAAAAACGAAAGAGAAAAACCCTTGATAAGAATATTGACAATGCATACATGAAATTAATATGTGCTTTAATATGATGATGTACAATTTTGCAGGCACTTTAATAAAAGATGTTATGTAAAATGATGGAGCAAAAGATGCTATTTTAAACAAAACTCTAGTGCAAATCTCTCAATAATACCAGAGGAAATGAGTGAAAGATAGAGCTATAAATAATAAATGATTCGCAATATATATATATATATATATATATATATATATATATATATATATATATATATATATATATATATATATATGCAATAAACTGACAACGAACAGTGCAAAACTAGTTTTTAACTAGCCTAAGCGCTTTCGACTCTGAGTCTTTATCAAAGGCAAACACAAAACAAGGACAAGACAAACAATAAACACAAGAAAGCGTTGAAATTACAAAAGTTTACATAACTATTTCTAATTGAATTAATGAAAATGTTTGACGTTTCGTCTAATTGGCTTCAGCTGGACTGATGATGTTGTAAACTAGTTGGTATTGACCTACAAAGGGAGGAGCCATAGCGCCATCTGTTCTTTAATGTAAATTGGTGTAACCGCAAATTATATCCCAAATATTTAATTGTTTCTGTAATGCGAGTAATGACCATAGCAATAATAACACCAGGAAGAACTACAAAAACAAAACAGTAGTAATTATAGGTGAGTGAGTGAGTAATGAGCAAACTGAATCAATCTCTGACACACACGATCACTTGCTTCTCTCTTTCGACGTGTCTTGCTTGTCGACATAACAACATGACATCATACTTTTCAATCTATCTTAGAGATGCATGTTACTGATAATATAAAAAACATGTTTTTTTTATAGTTTCTTGATGAAATGTTTTTGAATCTCATCGTGTTATACAATTCCTTCCGTTGGTCGATAACGAAATTTGAGCCCTTCAAAGGACCGTCTGATTTAGCTATATCTTTCAGCTGCCATATATGAATCGACAGGGAAACTACAGTTGAAACTTTCTTTAATCGCAAGGGCAAAAAGTATTGATTCACTGAGTACAAGTGTTAAATGTTACCTTGGCAATTAATAATGACAACATTTAACCATATAAACAATATAAACAACGACATCGAGAAACTGGAATTGCCTAGTGAATCCTGAATGCTATAAATATCTTTCGGAGTGGATGGAAACATTCCTGGAAAAAAAACCCACAAAGGTTATTCTTCAGAATTTGTTTCGGAGTATGTTTTGGGCAGCCGCAACCAACCCAACCATGAAGAAATTTGTTACAGCCCGCTTGCTACTTTTATTACCAAGAGTCTCCCAAAACCCTCAACTCGCAGGCCATATAAGCTTAATGCCAGTGTAATTAGAAATAACATTTCTGCATAGAGATATCAGACGTGCAACAACCTTCCATCGACAGAAATATCATTCAGCACGGATGGCATGACTTTTCTCACTCGAATGACGTAAGAGTTCTTTTACTTTATTTATTTTGTTTTCTTTCTTTCTATTTGAAAAAGTTCAGATTAAAATATACAACAGTGTCATTGACTACAAAATTAACCAGCCTGATAACAATGTCGATAACAGGTGAAATATTAGAGGTAATATAGCAAATTGACAGACTGCCTTTAACTGGATAATTAGTTCAATATGGGGACCTGCATCAAAAGAAGAAAATTATAGCTTACATTCAAACTTACTTTTCAGAGTCGGACCACAGATACCTCGATCAAAAATTTAAAATATAAGGCATTTGATTACTCGTCCATCAATAACCCATTTCTTGTAAAGTTATAAAGTAACAACTGACATTTCCCTGACGTACGGTACTGGTCTTCAAAAGTATTTCCTTTGCTTAATGCAGTCACTGGTATTCGTCACATTATTTTTACATATTTAAAACTAGACCATAAGTACTATTACTCCCAACTGTTGCTAAAGCATCAGTAATTACTTTTATGTGTAGGTCAGTTTCATCCTTTGTTTAACTACGTCCATTATGCTTACAATCTTTCCTCTGAATAAGCAAGATGTCAATAGACATCAAGTTGGTGTTATTCTTTATATCAGGCACAATAGCCTTCTTCAACTTTACTCTTCCTCTTGCATTAGGGTATCCAGGCCTGAATAATTCTTCTGTCCATCGCTCATAATTATCCTTACAAAAATGAAAGCTTCTACCCGCGGACTTAAAGTCACTTGGCAGTAGTGGGTCCAAACTTTATTTATATATCTTTCTCCATTAGGGAAATAAAAAAAATGTGCATCCTTGCCCTTTCATATGCCGTTGATTCCACCCAAAAGCATCTCAGTACGAGATTATATAGATACGGTCGATAAATCCTCAATGGCCATCACTTTGATCCCCAGGCAGCGGGTAGTGGTTACAACGTCATCAGCGTCATTATGACGACACGCCATCGTACTTCTTCATCTATATGCGTGATGCGTGTTTCTGATGATACAGCTGTAATAAACATGCTTTTACAAGTTTCTTGATAAAATGATTTCGACTCTTCTTAGCTTGAACAAGTCCACCCGTAGGTCGATAGTGAAATCTGAGGTCTTCAAAGGGACTTTTGGTTTAGCGATTTCTTTCAGCTACCATCTATGAATCGATAGGAAACTACAGTTAGAATTTTCTGTAATCGCAAGGACGAAAATTATTGATTTATATAGTACAAGTGTCAGATATTACCTTGGCGATGAATAACGACAACATTTAACTATAAAAGCAATATAAACAGCGACATCAAGAAACCTGAATTACTTAGAGAATCCTGAATGCTATAAATATCTTTAGAAATTGCTGTAAACATTCACGGGAAGAAAAACAAAAGACGAAGGTCATTCTTCAAAATTAGTTTTTGAGTATGTTTTTGGCAATCGTAAATAACCCAACCAAAAAGAAATTAGTTACAGGCCCCTTGCTGCTTCTATTAGCCAGAATCTCACAAAACCCTTCGAGGCCATCAGAATTTAATATCAATGTAATTAGAAATAACAGTTTTGATAACATATATCAGATGCACAATAAACTCCATGGACAGAAATATTATTCAACACGGATTGCATAAGCTTTCTCACGCAGATGAGATTTGGGATTTCTTATTTATTTGTTTCTTTCTATGTGAGACAATTTAAGATTAAAATACATAAGAATACCAGTAACAACAGACTTAACCTGGCGGAAAACACCTTTTTGTAGACAACGTCGATAACAGGTGAATATTAGATGATTTATAGCAAACGCTTAAATTGTAAGTGATAAAAAAAATGACAGTCTGGCTTTAATTTGATAATTAGTTGCATATGGACTGGCATAAAAAAAAGAACCTTATATTCAAAAATTCTTTTCAGAGTTGAAATACGGAGACCGTAAACAAAACTTGAAAACATAAGGCATACGATTTGTCTGGCCTCGATGATCAATTTCGTCTGATTTTATAAAGCAACAAAACATTTCCTGATGTTCTGGTCTTCAGAAGTATTTAATTTCCTCAATGCAGTCACTGATATTCGACACATTATTTTCACATAATTTTAACAAGGTAATCAATAGTGCTAGTCCCAACTGTTACTAAATGATGAGTAATTACTGTTGTGTGCAGGTCAGTTTCATCCTTGCTATGTTTAACTACATCCATTATGCTTACAATCTTTCCTCTCGATATGCAAGATGTCAATAGATATCAAGTTGGTGTCATTCTTGATGAAATTAGTGTGACCTTCATTTATACGGCAGTCAGTCCATTCATTCTCCAATTCTGAAAAACAAGCCATTTGTAATTGCGATTTTGAAATATAATGGACCTTACTACTTAGATGATGATGTATACCTGAGTTTATAACATGCATCAGCGATAACTTCAAAAGAGTTGACAGACTTTTTCCTGAACAGTTATGTGCTTGTCAAATAATGACACCGATATATACATATTATGAAAGCTTGTAGGAGTCTTTATGATACTTTAATTATAGGTTCCCAAATGTAAGTAACACAATGACAGCTGAGTGGAGGATTCCCGAGGATGCAAATGCATGATATCATATTTGTCCATTAATTATGTAAATATTTCATGTCGAATGACGTTAATCTTGGCAAATACAAACGCTGTGTTGAATAAAATACGGCCTGGTGTCAATATCTGAAATATAATACTCATTTGCAGCTTAGAATCGTGAGAAATCAAAGGCAAAAAGGGAGAGAATAACACTTTGTGGCTTCAGACAAGCACGAAATGTCATTTTGCCGACGATAGTGGTAAACATCGTCAATTCGTGGAAAAAAATATCATTTTTTCAGATTAAAATGAACTCCAGACAGTGTAATGGCATTCTTTCCCAAAATTCAAAAGGGAAATATATATTAATGATATTTGACACAATAATAAAGTCTTTCTATAACAATTTCAAATCTAATCATACATCATAATAGTTCGCGATCTACTTCTACCATACTATTATTAAACTAAATTTAGCATTTCCCACACTGGCCGATTCTCTCCTGAATTGTCACTTATGGAGCGCTTAGATATTTGTCATTACTGCGCCAGACTTAGTGTACACCAATAAAGTGTATACCCATACAGTGTATACCTACACAGTGAATACCTATTTAGTCTATACCTATATAGTGTATACCTATTTAGTGTATACATATATAGTGTATACCTATTTAGTGTATACCTACCTAGTGTATACCTTTTTAGTGCATACCTATTTAGTGTATACGTATTTAGTGTAAGTGTATACCTATTTAGTGTATACCTATATAGTGTATACCTATTTAGTGTATACCTACCTAGTGTATACCTTTTTAGTGCATACCTATTTAGTGTATACGTATTTAGTGTAAGTGCATACCTATTTAGTATATACCTATTTAGTGTATACCTACCTATTGTATACCTATTTAGTGTATACCTACCTAGTGTATACCTATTTAGTTTATACCTATTACGTGTGTACCTATTTATAGTATACCTATTTAGTGTATACCTTTTTAGTGTATACCTATTTAGTGTATACCTTTTTAGTGTATACCTTTTTAGAGTATACCTATATAGTCTATACCTTTTTAGTGTATACCTATTTAGTGTATACCTATTTAGTGTATACTTATTTAGTGTAAGTGTATACCTATTTAGCGTATACCTATTTAGTGTATACCTTTTAAGTGTATACCATTTTAGTGTATACCTTTTTAGATTATACCTATATAGTGTATACCTTTTTAGTGTATACCTATTTAGTGTATACCTATTTAGTGTATACTTATTTAGTGTAAGTGTATACCTATTTAGCGTATACCTATATAGTGTATATCTACTAAGTGTATACCTATTTAGTGTACACCTATTTAGTGTATACCTTTTTAGTGTATACCTTTTTGGTGTATACCTTTTTAGTGTATGTCTATTTAGAGTATACCTATATAGTGTATACCTATTTAGTGTATACCTTTTTAGTGTATACATTTTTAGTGTATACCTTTTTAGATTATACCTATATAGTGTATACCTTTTTAGTGTATACCTATTTAGTGTATACGTATTTAGTGTAAGTGTACACCTATTTAGAGTATACTTATATAGTGTATACCTATTAAGTGTATACCTATTTAGTGTATACGTATTTAGTATATACCTATTAAGTGTATACCTATTTAGTGTATACGTATTTAGTATATACCTTTAGTGTATACGTATTTAGTATATACCTATTTAGATTCAGATGTATTAATCACAGATTAAATATAGAATATTGTCGTTTCTTGAATATTAAGAGAGCTAATTAAAAATATTTCTTATAAAATTTAGATCATTTAGGTTATGAATTTCATTATCTGTTTTAATCTATTTTGTTTTGTTTGCAGAAGTTAGAACCATTTACATTCCCAACAGGTACATTAGAGATCCTAATGCTGGAAAATGTAAAGAATTCATGAACTCTGAGGATTGTGTATACTTCATTTCGACAAAACATGCAGATAAATAGGTTCTTTTCCTTAATGTATATTTATATCCATACTTTTCCTTGATGTGTATTTATACACGGAATTGTAAGCTTACCAAACTATGCATGCTTTTCCTTGATGTATATTCATATCCATGCTTTTCCTTGATGTATATTTATATCCATGCTTTTCCTTGATTTATATTCATACACGGAATTTGTGAGCTTACTAAACTATCTATGCTTCGTTAAATTACTTTCCATCTTGACCATACAAGGGGATGGCACATATCTACATATTCTAAAGAGTTTCTGCACCATTTGATGTGCAATAAATGTTAAATGTTTAGGAAATAAAATGATGGAAATACTATTCGAACACAAGTCTATTCCAATATATAATTTTATTTAGAATTGCAAGATTCAAACTTTTTTGACAGTTATTAATTCAGCTTGAATATCTATTTAACAATTATATATATATATATATATATATATATATATATATATATATATATATAAACTATGGCTTGATTAAAATATGAAAATACATTATTTTGTTTTTACTTTTCTCGAGTTTTGACGACTTCAATAATAAATGATGGATTGATGAAGTCAAATGCTGTAATAAGCTGGTGTTAGACACCTGTTGATGAGAACTATGAGTTAGCCATGGGTCAATTATACATAAATAAGTAAATGTCTAAAAATAATTTGAAAGGGATTTTGGGGAATATAAAAAATTAAATAACAATTATGCTCATATTATTTGAAGTAGATAGTTTTGGAATGAGAAACAAATGCAACAGTCATGTCTTCTCATCTACAATATCCAATTGACATTTCTTCAATTTCTGCCAGTTAGTAAAACCAATTAGTATCGAACGGAGGTAAGACACTGTCATCATATAAAAACAATAGAGCGCTCATACGCTTGAATCTGTTTTCCGAAGCAGCAAAAATAAATGAACTGTATTGAGAATCGCCTTGTATTGGAGGGACGGTTTGTGTACCGTTCTGCTCCTGTTACTTAAAAATTGCACAAATAAAGATGACAGTATGTTGTCATGCAGTGGCCACATAGTAACATCTGGCATTACACAAACATCAGACTTCTCAGCTATTTTTCGAAATGGGTACGCTTGTAATGAGTTGTGCTGAGTCATGACCTTCGAGAATCAGTCTTTCTTTACAATGCACTCTTGTCAACATGAGGTCAAAAATGGCAACCTAAAGTTATAAATTTCACGTTTGAGACAGACACATGCTACTAAGCTCAATTCGATATAAAATTCTGAAAAAGAAAAACAAAAACATACTCTAACTTTTCACCTGCTTTCGGCATTAATAATAACAGTATGCGCTCCCTGTTTCATTGTTTTTAGTCTGACATGTCTAAACCGAAGACATACATATTTAAACAACAGTGTTATTTGTTCAATATAAACAGGTGTCGTATTTTAAAAAATGCGTAAATAAGTATCACGGTCTGTATCTTGCTATCACTGAAAAGATTGCAAAATCAAACGTTTGGACGTTTTTGAGGCTCTAATTCAAGTATGGAACAGTCGGGTAATTGGTTGTACTACGTGCCCATAAACGAATATTTGTTAGTTTCTGCAGGAACACTAGAGAGAAATATCGAATGATATTATTTATATTCGTGTTAAACGATGCGTATTTGACTTCTGATATTTTTTATTTGCATTTTCAGCTTCTGAAAATGACAAAATCGACCGGAAAGCATAATCTGTCGATTGGCGAGTCTCCTATTCAAAGTCCTCGATATGGTTTTGTTTCAAATTCTGGTAATGTTTCCAAGGTTTCTGATCATTAAATTTCATTTTATAGAATGCATTTGTATTTTATATATTCTTAATCTCGTACATTAATTTTTATATCCCCTATTCTTACTTAATTTGATGCTTTTAGTCATCGCACTGTAATTAAACAGTTACCTTCAATATATCCTCTCATCAGGAGTATAAGTATAAACATTGCATTCTTGTGCTCATAAATGCCTAAATGTCCTGGTAAATTAAGTAAAATTTAAATGAATGTAAGACCATTCTAAATTAAAAGTTTTAATTACATAATAATTAAAGGTGTCTCCAGGTATCAATCCAGGTGATATTGACTCAAAGGTTTGCGAACTGTGTTTTATGTGTTTTTCCCCTCATTTCCCTCATATCATTTGGCACATTTGTTTATTTTCTTATTCTAAACTGAGACTAATTCTGAGGTAGATTTGCTACTGATCACTCTCCGTCGTCTCTTCTCGTACCCACCGGGGATGAAGGGGGAGGGGGGCTTCTAACTTCTGTTAACGGAAGGAAATCTGAGCGTATCTGGAGCGGAATATCAGGTACAACATTCTTCTTCAACTTCGCTCTTGCATTAGGGTCTCTAAACCTGGATAACTCCTCTGAATGTCACTCATAATTCATAATGCTCCTTGAAAGTATGAGAGCCTCAAGCCGCGTACTTCAAGTCATTTGGTTTACAGTAGTGAGTCCAAACTTTTTCTACCTTCTTCATTTGGGAAATAAAATAAAAAAGTTGTCCTTGTATGTGCCTGTTAATACCCCCCCCCCAAAAAAAAAAAAAAAAAAAAAAAAAGAAAGAAAGAAAGAAAAAAGCCAACATAATACGACACTGCAGCAATACGGTTGATAAATCCTCAACGGCAATCACTCTGAATGTTTTTTTCATTGTTTTGCAGCAGCTTGTAAAAATCAACAAAATCAGCATCTTTGGGTCGTTTTTGCACGTCATATTTCTGAATTATATTGAAAGAGTGATTAGTAACGTATAACTGCCGAAAATTTAGAGGTTGTATTTTCTTGCCTAATTATCATTGAAAGGTCATTTGTAATGATTTTTAAATCTAAATAAATATATAAATATCGTACGATTAAACTGTACAAAATATTAACAATGGTAGTGTGACGCCATATCCGCTAGTCTTTGTAAAATGGAAGTTTTGCAGATATGAATTGAAAACTTAAGTACAGAAATAATACGGTATAAAGTTTGATACGGTAGCTGCCAATCACTTATGACAGAACACAGGAACAGATCCCGAAAAAGACGAAGTTGGAGAAGAGGCATGGGGAATCGAGAATGCTGACTGGTTAAATATTTAATAATGTGTGTCTTTGCCGTGCAATGTGACAAGAACATCCTGAAGCAACTACATTTTTAAAGGGCTATTTCAAAATAGACTGTTGTTTCCATAAGTGTAAACATGTTTATCTCCAGGCTTTCTGTAGAAATGATTTTGAAATATTATATCTAAGGTGATAATGTGATTCGTTATAAGTATAAAAGGCAAAAAAAAAAAAAAATACAAACGTCGCAAAAAGGAAAAAAATGGATACGAAAGTTGCAAACAGGGAAAAACAAATATACAAAATAAACAATGAAAAAAGTATTGCAAATTTGAATCATTATATTTTTTTACTACAAAAATGAATAAAAAAAACGAAACAGTCTAATTAGGCTTTCCAGCTGTTGATTATTCAGCTATTTGTTTTATATAACATATTTGTGTGAGTCGTATTGAGGTGACAAGATTGTATATATTGATTTTTGTACATTGATGCAAATTATACAGCTGACCATATATATGTAAATATCTCCTTTAGTGTGAAGATGTTTTTAACAACACTAAGTTCGTTTTATACTTCCTTTATTTTTCGATATTTTTGATGAAATCCAGGGCATTAGTTATAAGTTGAGATGCACCAAGACTATCTTACTTGTGTGTTAGGCACTAACTTGGACACCAAGACTATCAGTACTTGTGTTAGGTACTAACTTGGACACCAAGACTATCTTACTTGTGTTAGGTACTAACTTGGACACCAAGACTATCTTGCTTGTGTTAGGTACTAACTTGGACACCAAGACTATCTTACTTGTGTGTTAGGTACTAACTTGGACACCAAGACTATCGGTACTTGTGTGTTAGGTACTAAGTTGGACACCAAGACTATCTTACTTGTGTGTTAGGTACTAACTTGGACACCAAGACTATCTTACTTGTGTGTTAGGCACTAACTTGGACACCAAGACTATCGGTACTTGTGTTAGGTACTAACTTGGACACCAAGACTATCGGTACTTGTGTTAGGTACTAACTTGGACACCAAGACTATCGTACTTGTGTTAGGTACTAACTTGGACACCAAGACTATCTTACTTGTGTGTTAGGTACTAACTTGGACACCAAGACTATCGTACTTGTGTTAGGTACTAACTTGGACACCAAGACTATCTTACTTGTGTGTTAGGCACTAACTTGGACACCAAGACTATCGGTACTTGTGTTAGGTACTAACTTGGACACCAAGACTATCGTACTTGTGTTAGGTACTAACTTGGACACCAAGACTATCTTACTTGTGTGTTAGGTACTAACTTGGACACCAAGACTATCTTACTTGTGTGTTAGGTACTAACTTGGACACCAAGACTATTTTACTTATGTTAGGTACTAACTTGGACACCAAGACTATCGGTACTTGTGTTAGGTACTAACTTGGACACCAAGACTATCTTACTTGTATGTTAGGTACTAACTTGGACACCAAGACTATCTTACTTGTGTGTTAGGTACTAACTTGGACACCAAGACTATCGTATTTGTGTATTAGGTGCTAACTTGGACACCAAAACTATTTTACTTGTGTGTTAGGTACTAACTTGGACACCAAGACTGTCGTATTTGTATGTTAGGTACTAACTTGGACACCAAAACTATCTTACTTGTGTGTTAGGTACTAACTTGGACACCAAGACTGTCGTATTTGTGTGTTAGGTACTAACTTGGACACCAAGACTATCGTATTTGTGTGTTAGGTACTAACTTGGACACCAAGACTATCGTATTTGTGTGTTAGGTACTAACTTGGACACCAAAACTATTTTACCTGTGTGTTAGGTACTAACTTGGACACCAAGACTGTCGTATTTGTGTGTTAGGTACTAACTTGGACACCAAGACTATCTTACTTGTGTGTTAGGTACTAACTTGGACACCAAGACTATCGGTACTTGTGTTAGGTACTAACTTGGACACCAAGACTATCTTACTTGTGTGTTAGGTATTGACTTGGACATACCATATCCAACATTTTGCATAGGTTATATTGCTTTTTCTGGAAATATTTGCATTGAAAGAAGGAACTGAATTTTTTAGTGTAAGTGACCTTTCCAGGACCGGCCGAATCATAGTCGTTTGCTTTTTCATCCTGCGCAAAAGCCCCGAGACTGAGCTCAATAAAATATAGTATTTTCGGTTTAGGTTTTAATGCAGTGCTACGTTCAATTGAATACAAGTAACATTCTTCACTGCTAAGCACATTCCCAGGTGAAATCAGAGAAAAAATATTAATGATTTTCTTAGTGATTACAGAGGCTGCAATAACAGCAGATTGGCTCAATTAGTGTATTGATACGTTTGATTCTAAACTGAGAGTAATTTTGAGACACATTTTGCTACTAACTTCTCTCCGTCGTCTTTTTTCGTACCAGCTATGGATGCGGGGTGTCTGGCGGCCTTCTGTTGCTGTGATTCTGAGCATATGCGGAGCGGAATATCAGGCACAGCATCCTTCTTTAACTTCTCTTTTGCATTAGCGTATCCAAGCCTGGGTAATTCCTCTAGATGCCGCTCATACTGCTCCTTGTAAATGTGGAGCGAGCAAAGGGAGGGAAGGCTTAAAGTTACATCGTGTACAGTATTGAGTGCAACTTTTGTTATAACTGTTCCCTTTGGGGAATCAAGAAAGTTTACCCAGTTGGTCTTTTATGTGTTTACTCCTGCGCTCAAAAGCAACACACTACAGCATATTATCGACAGATCTTCAATAATGATCACTGCAATCCCCAGGCAGCGAGTAACGAGTGTGATATACATATGAATGATCCTTATTTACTTCTGAAGATGGTGTTACAGATGTCCCTTGTGATCTTCATCTGTCCTTTTAACTGTACCTGCGTTTCCGTTTCCCAATCCTACGCAGTTGTCAAGATGCCACTTGCTTGAGTCTTTTGCCTTTGTGTCTCGCCGCTTCTCACAAAGCTGATAAAGTTGGACTCGCTTTGCACTTGGTGTTTCTTTCTCCTGGCTATATCCATACTGGCAGCAATCTCAGCAAGCACTTGATTATGGCGCCAACAATAACTACCATCTGTCAGAGCTACATTGCAGGATGACAGCACATGCTCTAAATTTGCAAGTCTCCCACAAAGTTCTCAGTTTGGGTCCTCAGTTAGTCCCCATGTCTTGAAGTTTGTTGGTGTAGGGAGAACATCATACACTGAGCGTAAGAGGAAGCTGATTTTCTGGGCATCAACTCTTCAGATGTCGATCCAAGACAGTTTTCTGGGCCTTGCAGCTTCCCAGCGTAGCCAATCCCCCTGCTTCATCATGCCAACAGCTTTAACTTGCCTGTTTTCCTCTTCTGCAAGACGTACTTCTTTCTGGACTATGGCACGCTTCTTTTTGGTGCTTGCTGCTTGCCATGTAGGTCTTTTCAGACTTCCCAGCCACAATCTTGCTGTTGCTCCTGTGCCTACCATCTCACTGTGTCTCAGTCTGGATTCTGCCTCTTCAACTGTCTTTGCTGCTACCCACTTTCTACCTGTCGGTACCTCCACTCCTGCTTCTCTCACCTTCTCATCTGCGCTGTCTTTTAACATCATCACATGCCTGGCCTTGCTCACCTTGAACTTCTCTGTCACTGACGATAGTGGTAACGTTAACTGAAGCTTGCTGCCAATACTGTACAATCCGATGCTACTCAGGCTTCTTGGCACTCCCATCCATCGTCGCAGATATGTATTGAACATTTTCCCAACTACTTCTACAGCCGTCAATGGGACTTGATATACTAGAAGTGGAAAAAGGATTCTTTCTAGAATACCATGGTGGTAACACCAGGCCTTGTACTTCCCAGGTAGCTCACTCTAGCCTATGGACTCCATCCAGTCTTTGGCTTGTCATGTCTACCACACTCTCATTGTCATTCATGGAGTTATTAAACCCCTTGCCGAGGCTCTAACCGGATTGCTTACTCAGTGCTGGTATCACTTCCTCTCCTATTTTGAACCTGTATTTAGCTTGCACCTTCCCTTTCTTCAGGACCAAACTTCTTGACTTAGATGACTTCCAGTTGCTCAGGTCTCCAAGATCTTCTAACATCCACCTACCTTCTTGTACTGACTTGGATGTAATTGTCATATCATCCACGAAGGCCCTTGTAGGAGGATGCCGAACTCCAGATGACATGGTTGATCATCGGCTCATCTTCTCTACTGACTGCACAAGGAGATTCATTGAAGCTGAAAATAGTACTACCGAAATGGTACATCTAGTTATGATGCCAACTTCTAATCTCATCCATGCTGTTGTGTAGTCTGACACGGTGAAGCGCATTTTGAAGTTATCGAGGTAGTGTTGAAGCATGTCACTCAGCCTCTCTGGTACATGACACTTCTCTAGAGTCCGGTTCACCAACTTGTGTGGAATGCTGTCATATGCGTTGGCGAGGTCTAACCACAACACTGTCAGATCTTTTATATTCCTTGGCATCCTGGATGATCTTAGTTAAGACACTTGTTTTCTCAAAGCAACCAGGTACTCCACCTCTTTGAATCAAAGTATCGATGTAATTGTTCTCCAGCATATATTTTGTCAGACACAGGGCAAGGATGGCTAGGCATATCTTCCCTTCCACGTTTAGAATGGATATTGTCCTGAATTGCTTGATCCCCGAGAATTCTCTTCCTACGAAATAAAGCAGCCCTCTGCAAGCAGCCAACTCTCTGCCAACTTGCCTCTTCTCCATATGACGTTTATTAGCTTCCAAAGTCTTCTGGTTAGTCTTGGACAGTATTTGTAGACCTTGTAAGGAACACCATTTGGTCCAGGAGCTGATGCTGCCCGTGCATCTTTTATAACGTCCTTCACCTCTTCCAGTCTTGGTTCTGAACTGCCAATTGGAACTTCTGGTTCTTCTGGGTTTATAAGTTTGGGCTGATCTCCGAGGTTTTTCTCTCTATATGGATCACTGTGGGTTTTTCTCAAGTGTTCTTCTTCCTCCTCCTTCGGACATTCCAGTCTCCCTGATCATTTGTCTCCGAGCAGCGTCTTGACGAAGACAAACGGATTCTCAGTAAAGTGTGCTCTCTTCTGCATACGCTCTCATCTGATGTTCTCTGCTCAGCAACAAATATATATATATATATACATTTATCCAATTGGCCATCATCAAGTATATATATATATATATATATATATATATATATATATATATATATATATATACATTTATCCGATTGGTCATCATCAAGCATATAGATATATATATATATATATATATATATATATATATATATATATATATATATATACATTTATTCGATTGGCCATCATCAAGTATATATATATATATACATTTATCCGATTGGCTATCATCAAGTATATATATATATATATATATATATATATATATATATATATATATATATATATATATATATATATATATATATATATATACATTTATCCGATTGGCCATCATCAAGTATATATATATACATTTATCCGATTGGCCATCATCAAGTATATATATATACATTTATCAGATTGGCCATCATCAAGTATATATATATCTATATATATATCTATCTATATATATATATATATATATATATATATATCTATATCTATATATCTATATATATATATATATATATATATATATATATATATCTATATATCTATATCTATATATATATATATATATATATATATATATATATATATATATATTAGTTTGTTGCAGAAAATTACGGTGGCAAGTTTGATACATACAGTAAAACAAATCTATCGCATGTACAAACATTTAATCAAAACCCATATACTATGCATGCACACATACATACATACACACACCCACATATATATATATACATATGTGTGTGCATATACATGCATGTACACATATATAGACTCACGCACATAAACATACATACGTGCATACATGCATATATACATGGAGTAGTCTACAACATAACTAGTCAACACGTTCATATGTGACCTGTACAATACACCAGAATATCTTTGTTCAAGCATATACGTGCGCTCAAAACTGGAATTGAGAATCTAACTTTTACATAATGCAAGTGCCAATATTGATCTGCAACCACTCGCTGTCTGGAACCTTGGAAAATGTTTACCTGATAAGACTTGGTCTTTTGCAAACATTGCATATTTAACAATGTGTTCAATTTCCTCTGAGGATTAGTATAATTGTAAACTTTGTAAAAGATTAGTTGCAGACAGAGTCAAGGATATGTTTCTATTCTGCCAAAACCTAAACAATGAGCGCAATATTATGTTGAGCAAATAATAGATTCAATAGACATAGTAGACTCACACTGGCTTTTCTATCAGGACGATGACACACTTAGTTCGCATCCTGTTGGGAAAGAGAGTGTAACATAATTAGAACTGATGCACAGAAGAACAAATGAACTTGAACATGATATCTGACAATATGCTTGTAGATCAAGCTAATGGACCCATATCTGACAATATGCTTGTAGATCAAGCTAATGGACCCATATCTGACAATATGCTTGTAGATTAAGCTAATGAACCCATTTCCTTTTGACTACCATACATATTAGTTTCGACTGTTAGACTCCCAGTGTTGCAAGGAAGAGCTGACGCAATAATTCAAATGTAAATATTGTCAGTACTTCTTCCAAGATGTTTGTATTTTCTTTTAGCGTGTTATTCTTGATCGTTGCTTATTTTATATTTCCTTTCCTGTGAATTTTCTCGCTCATGTGATTATATAATATGTTTTTTCTATTTCTATTTCTAGGGTATTTTGTACCCTTTACCCATATACATGCTTACTTTCACACATATATACTTACATACATACATAGACATACGCATACATACATACATGCATGCATACTTTGAACGCCTACACATATGTTCATGTCCTTGTATACTTTATGTCTATTTCATGTACATAATGGCTTCATGTTTAACATAGATTACTAGTTTATAACAATCATAGTTCAAGTAATATATATGTTATACTGCATATATTGATTATTGATTCCAAAAAGAATGGTTTATATACTTCTTTCTTAGCGGCAAATAACATGTCCATTCTTATACAAAGTGATAGCCATCTTCCAGCACATTGTAAAAAGACACAAGTCTTTTGATCTAGTGGAGTAGATTGTGGTCTCTTCCATCTCCCTGATTCAGTATGTAAAGTATGGGCAGACATCCTTAGTTTTGAAAGGAATTTTCTACATTTTGTCACTGTTACTATATCCAAATACTCCTTATAGCCAAAATGTGATGACACATTTCAATATAATCTAGCTCTTGAAGATTCTCTGATTCTAGATTACCAATTTTAAATAAACTGGTCAGCTAGACGTTGCTTGACTAAAGATAAGAAAACCTTTATGTTCCCAACAGCTTGATTTATCGACACTTCCCCAAGACCAAAACTATTTCATAAATTCCGGAATAACGATAAATATCACTGTTTGCTCAATACATTTTACACACATTATGTGATTCACAACATTACGTTATTAAAATCCAAAGGTCAGAAAGGTATACAATTTTTTTCAATATATATATTGAACCTAATCTAATATAATTTATTCTGACTTGTATACCGGATTAAAGGTAAAATAATGTCGTCGTTATGTATACACAACCAGTCCAAAAAAGATTCGTGTCTGTACAGTGTAAAAACGTCGCACATATTTTATCTCGAAGAGAACAATATTTTGGATTGTTGTTGCTTTATTTTGTTTTAAAATGTAAACATATTTTAAAAGTGATATTTAAAGAAATTGCATATTCCGGTGTTGCTCACACCAAGATAGAAACTGACAGCAGCATCAATATGTGTTATTCTTAAATAGAATAGCTACAATAGCAGTTATGATTGGGAGAGTAATAGCTAAATGTTTAGCAATTACAAGAAACAACTATTTGTTCAAGCTGATTGAGCCCAATGGTTCTGATGAGGAATGAATTAGTCACAACAAACACTGGATTAGTACCAGAGAAAAACAGAAGACTTCAATGAAACCATGGCCAAGACGCTTTACTACTTGAATGAAAGACTGTGATAATAAGAGTTTGTTATTCAGTACTTGAACAACCTAGACGATGCTTTTTCTCTGTAAACGTCTACTAATAATGATGATGTCTATTATGGTTTAAGGTAAAATTTGAAAAGCAAAGGCAACCTCAGATGAATAATTTTGCCAACCTTCATATAAACAAGTACAATACGACTAAATATTCGTTGCAAGGTATCCATTTTCAAATCTTAGAAATGAAAGTATTGATGCTCACAAAATCTACACCTATTTCGTTTCAGATGGTCAGGTTAACATTCAAAACAATCGGAAAATCAATTCTCTTTTAGACATGTATATATGACATCCACGCCGTTGAGCGTAGGGGAGCTGTAATGGAATGAATCCCATAACATGATCATTTGTGGAGTGACTAATTGTGGTAAAACATTTTTTGCACTAAATCTGTTAGAGACTGAATGCAAAGTTTTTTTTTTCGATACTATCATTACTATCTGTCTAAGGTTTCTGTGGGGCAAGCCCTACGATAGAAAGTGGAGATTCATAAAACCAATGATAGGTCTAGAAGAAACATTGGACTATGGCGAGAGTTACTAGTTGATATGTGTTAAGTAACCAATACCTTGTTTATGATTGATGACTGCAACAATCCAGATGACGTGAAAAAGAAAGCTACTCATTTAAGCAAGTTAATTTTCAGTGGTAGACATTTTGTAATATATGAATGGGTGACCGTACAAAAGTACAACTCTGTGATACAAGCTTTCCGAGAGAATATATATGTTTTGGGCGTCTTGTACAGTAAGGACAAAAAGGTAACGGAGAGTGTGTTTGAAGAGAATCGCTTAATTCCAAATCAAATGAAATCAGAGATTATAGATATTTTCAAACAAAACACAAGAAACAAAATTTTGATCAAACTCTAGTTTCCTTTTCAATTCAAGGTATTGATGTGACCGTAAGGCAATGTGTTTACGTTGTCAACCCAAAAAATCTTATCATCATGCATTGAAAACGCTCATTTTTATCATTGTGATGCTGTAATTGTATGGCCTGAGCTAATTCATTATTTGGTAATTTTCAATGCGATTGAATAATCAATCTCTGTCCAGTTCAAATTGTAGATTCTTTTTTAACACCTATTCTTTTATGCCTTCCAATACTTTCTTTTCGTCGTTATCAATCCTGTATAGATAGAGTTTTGTCCTTAATAAACGAACCTCTCTGACTGGTGTGTCACTTAAATCGTCCATGAGGAATGTTAAACACATCGTCACTGGGATAGTCCATGAGGGATGTTAAACACATCGTCACTGGGATAGTCCATGAGGGATGTTAAACACATCGTCACTGGGATAGTCCATGAGGAATGTTAAACACATCGTCACTGGGATAGTCCATGAGGGATGTTAAACACATCGTCACTGGGATAGTTCATGAGGCATGTTAAACACATCGTCCCTGGGATAGTCGACTGACCAAAGAACTGTATATTTTGTTTCATATCATATTATAAATTATCTGTTTAAACATAGATTCTTAACGAATATGTGTCTGTTGTAAGTAATCTCGTTCTATCGACGTATTTACTTTTGAACTTCTAGTAGAATGTATACATCAAACATTTGGAGAGCTCTAACACAATAAATCCATCGTATATAGGTTTGGTTAGTTTGATCTGTTTGTTTTATATACAGACTATCACCAAGTCATCAGCTATAATTCTCCTCCTGGCAAACGATATCTCTTTTTGACATTTGAAAAATGCATTTTTATCTGGACATCTTTTAACTGTTGTCCTTTTTCTGAGATTTGTCATTTGCTTCCTAAATACCGAGTTGTTCTTGAGCTTGAAGAAGTCTTTATCGAAATAATTGCTTGCATACAAAGTTGTGTTGTTATCTCCAAATCCACTTCTAAAATCCACTCGGTGTCAGTAACTTCGGGGATGTTTAACAAGTCTTTTCTACTTATCGCTTGTCATTCTTAACTTGTTAACCAGCATGTATTGGCTCATTGCTGAATCGTATAAATTGTTGTGTTTAATGTACATGATATATGACATTGACCTTGACATTTCGAAGTCACCAGCTAAGCTCAGTTTACGCCAATCACATTTTATCTTTCCACTGGACGTTATCCTAACTCTGTTATCATGAACACTATTATATTCAATGTTTGCTTTGGTGTCTCAGTGTGGTATCGTGCTAACCCCACCTCAAATTCCATTCCCAGTCACCAGGAACGTATCATAAAGTGTCCAAAGTTCAAGTTCTACATGTGATATATTTAAACTGGCATCATGAGCTATACCAGATGTAATGTAATAGTGTGCTGTGTCAAGTTTGTAGTGTGTCATTCATACATTTTGAAATTGCTCGAAAATTTCTCACAACATCAAAATCTTTCTTCTCGTCGTAGTCATGAAGGTTACAGAGTGTGTTCAATTTAAAAAGTGACATCACATCATCAACATACTCGTAATCATCATTTGATATGTTTGCGTCACTCAGACTTGAGTAAAACTTTTCTTTGGGCGGTATAGCTGTTTGGGCTGTATAGCTTTTTCGTCAAATCTGGCAAAGCTATCCATGTATTCGTATGAGTAAATGTATTTCTTCACAAATCTAGGTTTTTCATAGAATCAGATTGTTTCGTCGTCTCTACAAACTTGTCACCAGTTAATATTTTACCAGCTGCTCTAGAGATTGGCCCGTGAGCCTAACGATATCTACAAATCTAATCGTTCTTTAAACGGTTATTTTCTTATCATCCTTCATGAACCTGTCAACTATAAAATCTTTGCCGAATGAAATGTATTTTTCTTAATTGTTGGGTATGATTTTACCACTTTATCCGGATCATTTTTACCAGTATTATGAATGAATACTGGGAAGAAGTTTGGGACTCTAAAATTCAAATCACAGTCTATATGAACAGGATCTCTGTAATTCCAGTAAGTGATCATGTTGTAGATATTTGCCTTTAAGTAGTTTGTACATTCCAGTCAAGTGATCATGTTGTAGATATTTGCCTTTAAGTAGTTTGTACATTCTAGTCAAGTGATCATGTTGTAGATATTTGCCTTTAAGTAGTTTGTACATTCCAGTCAAGTGATCATTTTGTAGATATTTACCTTTAAGTAGTTTGTACATTCCAGTCAAGTGATCATTTTGTAGATATTTGCCTTTAAGTAGTTTGTACATTCCAGTCAAATGATCATTTTGTAGATATTTGCCTTTAAGTAGTTTGTACATTCCAGTCAAGTGATCATTTTGTAGATATTTGCCCTTAAATAGTTTGTACATTCCAGTCAAGTGATCATGTTGAAGATATTTTCCTTTAAGTAGTTTGTACATTCCAGTCAAGTGATCATGTTGAAGATATTCGCCTTTAAGTAGTTTGTACATTCCAGTCCAATGATCATGTTGAAGATATTTGCCTTTAAGTAGTTTGCTTTCATGAATACGACATATAGTCGTTGAATTAAAATGTTTCTTGTCTTCATCTGTTTTGCAATTTTCAGTTCGGTGTAAACTAGTCTAGCTATCCTACCAGTGCATTTGAAAAACACCTGTATGCTATCATTACCTCTGTAAACTATTCGCCTGTAACTCTTGTGAATTGAAATGTCAAACATACAGAAACTTGATGGAATGTGCTCAGCTATTTTTAACGTCCAGGGTGTACTGGTTTGATGTGTAGCATCATTACAACTTTCTGGTGAAAAGTACGAGTACGGAATGATGATACTTTCAAAGTCGAATAAAACGACAAAGGAGAATTTAAATTGATAGTAATAATTTATGAATTTGACAACTGATTTCCAACTGATCCCATTTTCAGGCAAGATGTCTATCGAGTTGTCGCCACTGTAACATAGCTTTTTTCAATCTGGTCATTTTTCTCCTGCATTAAAAAATTACAACATTTTTTTTATAGAATTCTCTTTTCCCATGATCTTTGTTTACTCGTAATGATACCAATTTGGTAAACCTTTCATTATAGTATTTTTTCATAGCATCAAAGAGAATCAACATGTTAACATGCTTATCTTTTTCATTTTCAGTCACTCTAACTACGGTAATGTATTGATCTTCAACTATTTCATACATATTTATAGAGATGTCATATTCGAGTTCAACGTGTTTGTGATATACACGCTGTAATGTTATAGAGCATCTAACTAAACTATATTTTGATGGCCTATATACATGATCGCTCGTTGTATTTAGCACAGATTCTACTGCATAGAAACACATCTGTTATTCTTATTATTGTTTACGTTTATGCAAACTTGTTTGTGTTTCACCCATTCAGCAAATCCATATATAAGCTTCTTTTAATTGATTGATACGTATCTACGTGCAGTGTCCAATAGTCAATACCGTCAAACATACATCTCGTGCTTTCCCATACTTCCAGTCTAATATTCAATACTGTTAAACATACATCTCGTGATTTCCCATACTTCCAGTCCAAATGTGGTATGTAAAATATCAAACAAACATTCAGTGACATGATCCATTTCACATCTGTTAATTATGTTCATATGTCGTTTGTCCTGTGATTAGATTCCCTGTATTCAATCTTCTCTCTATTCTGTGTTGGTCTCTGTATAAGCATGATACTCAAGTAAATCTGAACGTTTACAGAACCAGAATGTCCAATTTTTCTAATTATGACTGTTTTCAAGGTCAGTTCATTGTCGTTGAAAAACTCATACAAGTCTTGATTCATTTACCACCCTAAAATCTGTACTCGTTGACGTTTCTCCTGAAAGAAACTCTAAGACTTTCGTGATGATTCTGTTTACGTTTGCTTATTCATAAGTCCCAATTCATTACAACTTTGAAATAGTATTAATGGAGCCTTTAAATATTTTTTCTAACACACTTTGGAATAGGCTGATCAAGTATAGAAGTCTTCATCTCTGATTTATTTACCCGGCAATATATTTTGCTACTGCTGAAACTTGAAATATGTTTGAAAAGAGATATATTTGCCATAAACTTGAATAAAATGCCCACCTCAGTGCCTAAATCATTTGCCCCTGTGTGAAATACATAGTAAAGAACCATTTACTACCCACAGGCGGAGGTCACATACCCTATTTGCAAATCTTTTTTGTGTTGCATGTTTCACGCGGCTCTACGTGCAAGACATACATTGAACCAACTCGTCCTAGCGTCATTCCAGTGACCTGATCTGCTTCATTCGTTAACATGATGGCTCATTTGGCCGTTTGCTTTATTGTTTGTTTGGTTTTGTTTTTTACCATTCTGCTACGAGGCTCTCTATGCATGCATTTTCACATGATCATCTTCTTTCTGGGGTTTTTGTGGCTGGTCTGGGATATTTCAAAACGCTTATGTCGCAACTTATTTGATTTAAACCTCTAGCGTAGTGGGGTTTTTTTTATGTGGCGAACTTTAGGAACTAAAGTGGTATTCAATTACATATACACACTATCTTGGCGAAGGCGAGCCTCGACCCATTAACCACAGGTTTAGAAATGCAACGAATAAACCACTGAGCTAATACAGTCAGTTACTATTACTAGAATTGCTAGTCCATGTGAATATTGGTTTTCCCTTCCTGCCTATTCGTCACAAGCTACAGAAGAAAATCTCCTATTCTCCTTTTTCACCCGTGGCTGTTTGCGTTAAGATTTCCTCGTTTTTCATGAATATGCATCAACAAAAATATATATTGTCAACAACACAACATAACAAGGTCCTCCACATGAACGAACTTGCCTTTTTATCGATCAAAACATGACTTTATTTGGATGAGAAATTTGTATTGTCTCATTTAAACAGCATCAAAAGTCATGTTGAAAACAATTTACTCGGGCTCGCAATGATTGGTTAAGCAGGTTGATGCGTATTTATTAAAAAGTGGAAATCTTATCGCAGGCAGACACGAGGGAAAAAAGAGCGTAGCCGCATCTGAATTAATTTTATCAGCTATCAACATTTGTGATATTACGAATACTGACATTGCCTGTTAAATTTGTATGTGAATACACCCTCCTTCCGCTTCACCGTCATGCATAAATTCACAAGTCTTATTGATTTTCCTGAGAACATTCTAGAAGAGTCAGTTGTCCAGCGCTCTCATATACATATAACGAGAGAGAGAGAGAGAAAGGTGTAGATAGTATATAAATAAATGAGGATATCTGATATTTCATTTTATCGGTCATCATTCGCTTAGATCAATCAAATCAGAGACTATGATATATTTGCTCTCAGTACATTGCTCACTCAGTTGTTTTGGATGGTTTATATTAACAATGTATTTTTCGCTATGTTTGGCATGTACCTCTTCAAATTTTGTGTGTATTGTTGTTTTAGTATTTTATATGGTAGAAATATATGTATTTTATGTAACTACCACATATGCGAATATATGTGTAATCATTAGATTATTCTAGAATGTAAAATACGCTTTTGATATCTCTAATCGAGCTGTTTATTAAATAAACAGTCTCTACATCGTTGGTATCGAGTATTAATACGTTCTATCTCGATTGGTAATTTTGCAATACCACAATTATAGCATTTAATTACTCCATTTAATGGAGTAGTACCATTTCAATATTAATTGGTGTATTTCAGTGGTAAGTTATATAGGAGTTCTGGAATACATCTTTGAAAATTCAGTAGTTGAGGAAGTGGCCTCACACTCAGTTGTGCTTTTTTGTTTGTATGCAGTGACCTTATGATCCCATGCATATATTTTAGGGTAGGTGCACATAGTAGGTAAAAACTGAGAACACGATAGACAGGTAATTTAGATTAATAAGTGAATTATTTTATTGTATTTGTAATGCAAACTATTTTAAAATTTAACTCTCATTATTTACATTCTGATTTATCAATAACAATATCTATACCCACCATAGTACGTATAGGTCAGTAAGTTTATGTATGTCTGACATAACTAATGAGATCGTTAATCTCGCAATAATCTCGCAAAATATGTTCATTCTACGTTTAATATGAGAAGTAATTTATGCATAATCAAGTATGCTGTAATTAGTTTTAAAATAAAGAAATGTATCTTCTCTTGTTCAGCACTATAAACATGTTGTTTCGTCGGCTTTTAAGAATACATATTTTTGCTTTGATTGGACCTAAAAAATATAACTCAGCAAATATATTGATATTGTCCATCCGCCAATACAACAATTTCATGTGCAGTTGGATTAAGAGAGTTAAGATTTTTGAGTATATTGAATAAATTAGTATTTTGAATTGTTTCCTAACATTGCCACTTTGTAACATCGACGATAGACTCTACTGACTAAGTCGTTTATAACTATGTTTTCTTGATATGAATAAGCATATCCAGCATTATACAAAGAACAAGTATATTATTTGCTCTCAGTGTCATTACAAAATAAGAGTCAAAAAATGTTCGGTCATCCATGTCAATCATGCCCAATACGGTATATTTCAATATACTAGTATGTAAAATAAATTAATATCACTAGTAAGGGTACGAGTGACAATATTGACCATAACAGGTTGTCTGCTTCGTAAAATGGAAGAACCCGTGGAACTAGAACAGATGACACAATCGAGCATCGTACATGAGCTCGCATTGTCGAGTGATGAGACAAGTTGAATCAATTCATTCATTCTTTGGCGAGGAAAATATGGAAATTGTTCAACGAGTATCTTAAATTTAAATTGATATGAGCACAAATCACTTAAAATTACACTCGAGCCAGAAATTATATCAGAAATTATTGTTAAACATATATTGTGACGCCACAATATGATACGCGTCGCTAGTATTATATTATGATTTGATATTGCACCAGTGAACATATTTTAAATATGAAATGAGCGATGAAATCTTTGATAAGGATCCCAACTTTTCGTTTTCATATAATTTACAGAGTTGGAAAAAGACACTAGAATCTAAACCCATGGCAGGAGTTAATAAAAGACGCAAGTCAATACTTAACCATATATTTTCATCCCTTAAGAAAAGTAATATTATTCAAGAGAATTATCCGGTACTCGGTTCACACTCCCTTCGGTCTCATCTGCTGCATATAGATTGCCTTTTCGTGGCTAGTTCATTACTTGCAAGATCTCTGAGCCATGTACAAATTATCCAACAGTTGACGAACATATTTCTGCTCAGCACGCAAATACGTTCCTATTTTCTACAAAGATTAATTAACAAATACTAAACTGTATCTCATGCTAAGAGGATTATAATATCGTTGATAAGCTTAATCAGTGTCGAAGTATCGTAAGCATTCTCGTCACCATTACCTAAAGAAGAAATCATCCATGATTTTCAACTCTGCGTATTTCTGCTTCCAATTAATTGGTACTCAGGGAATGTTTATAATCCCTGTTACACCTATACATCTACGAGCGTGTCATGGTCAAAAGACAGTCACAAATGATAGAAAAAAATTAGGACACTGAGTTTGTGAGAGAACGTGGAACAATTTTCCATTCGTTTCTTAGAAACTAGTCTACTTCTGAAAGAGGAAATAATTGTATTTTGAGAGTCTATGGGTCCTTCACTTACATCTCAAGGTTATAAGTAAGACTTGATTACATCTCAAGGTTATAAGTACGACTTGATTACATCTCAAGGTTATAAGTACGACTTGATTACATCTCAAGGTTATAAGTACGACTTGATTACATCTCAAGGTTATAAGTACGACTTGATTACATCTCAAGGTTATAAGTACGACTTGATTACATCTCAAGGTTATAAGTACGACTTGATTACATCTCAAGGTTATAAGTACGATTTGATTACATAAATGATGAATCTGACTGAGAATTATCATATATTTCCGAATCAACTTTTACAAGCTCGTTGAACTGTCATCAGGGTGAATTAGCAGAATGAATTCTCAGCCGTGTCTCATTGAAACCTTCTAACTTTTCCAAATGGAATTTAAAAATATGTTTTGACATTATTGAAAGCTAGAAAGAAGTATACGTCAACATAATTAGACAGTTTAAGGTGCGTTTCATGCGCTATATAATTCAATATTCCTATTTTTGGAGACAAAGTACATATTCATAAGCTGTGGATGGAAATTTCATTTGCTATATGAAGTAAATGAACTGAAGAGAGAGAAACGTCTAGCTAACCGATCTGTCTCAAAGTTTTGTATCCTTATAATAGTAAGAAATGAGAGGAACTGGGCAAATATTGATTCTACTAGCCATTTTAAACTCAAAAGTGTTTCAAGGTAATTCTCTCTCTCTCTCTCTCTCTCTCTCTCTCTCTCTCTCTCTCTCTCTCTCTCTCTCTCTCTCTCTCTCTCTCTCTTCTGCACGCACATTCTTACCATTAAATAAAAATTTTGAAAACAGGGCTCGAACGAATCCTTGACCTCTGCAACTCTAGACTGGAGTTATACTACTTGAGGTATCATAGTCGATGCACCCAACCCTTCCTATGAAATATAGATCCTGGTCTGAGAAGACGCCGTTCTGTATATTCATTGTCTGTGACTAGACAAACCCACTCAAGCTAACAGTCAAAATCTTTCTTGGAGTATATAGTGCGTGATTCCACCGCCGTCACCAAAGGTAAAAGGGGGAAAATATGTGGCCGGACAGAGATTCGAGTCCGGGAGCTTCCTAACTCTAGACAGGCGCTTCACCACTTGAACCATCTGAGCCAATTCTCTCTCTCTCTCTCTCTCTCTGCAAGCTTTCAAATAGTCAGCCACTTTTAAATGTGGCGGGGTAGTCGTCTAGGTGTATATTATCGCAGCTCTGAGCGAGAAGCTTTGAAGATAATCTTGGGTTGTAATAAATCACCCCGCCCCCTGCTAACTGCTCCTTCACTGTAGGAAAAGGCCAGAAGCCGCATAGTGTCAGGTCGGCGTTGTAAAGTGGCGGCAGGGGATGTTGTAAAAACATTTATACCTTGATCCTCGAAGTAATGAGTTCAAGCCTTTCTTTTCTGCAGACTTGCACTGGCATCATAATGTAGCAATCTGGATGTCTATATTCCAATTTCTCTGCAACATGGTGCAGAACGGTATGCCTGTAATATTCAGCACTTAAAGTTTTCCAATACAGTATATCAAATACAACTGTCATTCATTCCTTATACAAACAATATGCTATATTTGGAGTCCAAATAGGACATACTGCAATGGAAAAATTATAACAGAAGCCTCGAATTTAAATAAGTAATTTTTACATTTTTTGTTTCGATACCTTTTCTTATCGGACAACATTTTGTTACCTTTTTGCAATCTCAGATCTTATGATAACAAAGAGGCTTTAAAGAGCCTTGTTCAAAATGACTACGTTCTCACAACGTCGATGGCAAGTAGGTAAAGTACACGGTAAAGAGCTTGGTTCAAAATGACTACGTTCTCATAATGTCAATGAGAAGTAGGTAAAGTACACTGTAAAGAGCTATGTGCAAAGTGACTATGTTCTCACAACGTCACTGACATGTAGGTAAAGTGCACTGTAAAGATCCATGTTCAAAGTGACTATGATCTCACAACGTCACTGACAAATAGGTAAAGTACACTGTAAAGAGCTATGTGCAAAGTGACTACGTTCTCACAACGTCACTGACATGTAGGTAAAGTACACTGTAAAGATCCATGTTCAAAGTGACTACGATCTCAACGTCACTGACAAGTAGGTAAAGTACACTGTAAAGAGCTTTGTTCAAAGTGACTACGATCTCATAACGTCACTGGCAAGTAGGTAAAGTACACTGTAAAGATCGATGTTCAAAGTGACTACGATCTCACCACGTCACTGGCAAGTAGGTAAAGTACACTGTAAAGAGCTTTGTTCAAAGTGACTACGTTCTCATAACGTCACTGGCAAGTAGGTAAAGTACACTATAAAGATCCATGTGCAAAGTGACTACGTTCTCACAACGTCGATGGCAAGTAGGTAAAGTACACGGTAAAGATATATGTTCAAAGTGACTACGATCTCACAACCTCTCTGACAAGTAGGTAAAGTACACTATAGAGATCTATGTTCAAAGTGACTATGATCTCACAACGTCTCTGACAAGTAGGTAAAGTACACTGTAAAGAGCTTTGTTCAAAGTGACTACGATCTCACCACGTCTCTGACAAGTAGGTAAAGTACACTGTAAAGAGCTTTGTTCAAAGTGACTACGATCTCACCACGTCTCTGGCAAGTAGGTAAAGTACACTGTAAAGAGCTATGGTCAAAGTGACTACGTTCTCAGAATGTCTGTGGCAAGTAGGTAAATTACACTGTAAAGAGGTTTGTTCAAAGTAACTACATTCTCACTTCTCTGACAAGTAGGTAAAGTACACTGTAAAGATCTATGTTCAAAGTGACTACGATCTCACAACGTCTCTGACAAGTAGGTAAACAATACTGTAAAGAGCTATGTTCAAAGTGACTATGTTCTCAGAATGTCTATGGCAAGTAGCTAAAGTACACTGTAAAGATCTGGTTCAAAGTGACTACGATCTCACTAGGTCTCTGACAATTAGGTAAAGTACACTGCAAAGAGCTATGTTCAAAGTGACTACGTTCTCACAACGTCACTGGCAAGTAGGTAAAGTACACTGTAAAGAGCTTGGTTCAAAGTGACTTACGTTCTCAGAATGTATATGGCAAGTAGGTAAAGTACACTGAAAGAGCTATGTTCAAAGTGATTAAGTTCTCACAACGTCTCTGTCAAGTATGTAAAGTACACTTCATTGATTCTATTTGTACTTTACTTCTGTATCAAATAAAAATTAATATAGAAGAAAATACGCCACCGGGTCTTCAAGGCATTTTTTTTTTTTTTTTTTTTTTTTTTTTTTCTTTTTTTTTTTTTTAATTAAAGTAAGAATGCAGTGCCAAGCAACTCTGATATATCTGTCTGGAGAATATTATACAATCAGAAGGGGTAACAACTTTACCTACCCTTCTTTGACCCAGTTGCCTATTGACTCATTAACATCGACAGATGCCCAAAAGATACAAAAGTTTTTATTTTTATCTGATTAAGCCTAAAGTTTTGATGTGTATACGCTGTTTTCCGTTTTTTCAAATGTTTCTCTTCTACATCCGTGATTCAACAAAATAAATATTTCAACATGAATAAATATTATTTATTTGTGGAATTACAGTTATTGTTATGATGGTACATGATTTATTGTGAAATACACAGATTACCTGAAATCTTTTAAATCAGGATAGAAAGAGACTACTATGTTTAATCAGCAGTGCTAAAAATATCATAACGATCCCAATAGTATACATAGTAATGTTAGAGTAAATGAGTACAGTAAATGTTATCAACGATTAAGCCATCGTGATGTGAATGCCCACTGAAATATCGTGCCACGAAAAATGAACCAACTGATTCTTTCTTCGACTAAATTTTAATTCCGTTTTGAACTTGCTAATATAATGAATTATACACATATACATCTTATTTGCACTTTTAAGCTGGTCAATAGAATTATATAATACAAGCGATTATCGTTTTAATGCTCATTATGAAAATTATAACAGACGTACTTTATGAAATTATTTTGCATTTGAAAATAGCAAATACCCCTACCCCCCAATTATCGTCATCCGATAATCAGCTGAGTTCATAAAAGACACACGATATGAAGACTTGAATAAAGACAATAACCCAGTCACATATCTACAATGTTCAACTGATTTATATGGCTAATTATATCGTCACATATCGATACTTTTACGTGAGACATCAACATCTGCACTCCAAATTAGAAACTTCTCCGATCCGATCTGCATATAAATTGCTTTTTATGGCTTGGCTACTACAGGTAAGGTCTCTGAACTATACACAGATTATTCGGCAAACATATTGCTTTCAACGCCTGATCAGACCAACATTTGTATAGAAAAACAGTGATACAAGGCTATTTGTGTTCACTGGGACTTGTTGATGAATAAAGTCAAAGTTAAAAAGTGATCAGCACTGCTGTAATTGTCAACCATACTAGAAAAGTCATCCCATGAGGTTGGAGCTCTACTAATCGCTATTCTATATTGACTAGCTTTCAGAAAGAAAAATTCCTGAATCCCTGCAACATCTATAGGAGTATTACAGAGAACTGACAGTTGCGAAAGAATAGCGTATCAGAGAGAAATTGCAGCTGAATGATGGAATTAATTTAGGACAAAGCCCAACAGTTGAAAGAAAGTGGAAGCAGTAGATGAGATTCAGTGGCAAAAATATATAGGTTCTACACACTCCTTACGTGTCTGCTTCTTTCAAACTGTCCTGGTGCTTCTCGAGTTTTATGTTTCTTTCTGTTGACTCGAAAGCTATACATGCCAAGCGTTATTAAGTGATGAACATGATATCGTCCATTTTCAACCTACAGTTAAGAAATTGTAAATGTGTCTTCAAGAAAATTCATACTTGACGTTTTAAACCGTGCGCCATCGAAACCTGTTGATTTTTCCTGCAAGAAGAAAAAAGATATATTTCAACATTACTGAAACTGAAAAAAAAAAAAAAAAACATGCATGGAAATCTTTAGTGTGTTAATTGTGAATTTAATGTGACACGTAATTAAATTTCCTATATATAAATATGAAGCTACAGAAAATATTCGTAAGCCATGGATGGAAATTGCATTATTGTGTCAGTTAAATGAACTGAAAGAAGCCTACAAACGTACACGTTTAGTTTACAAACTTGCATTGAATTTTAACGTTGCTGAGAAAATACATGTACAACATGAGCGGAGCCTGGTGCATACTATTTGTATTGGCCATTGTATATACATCAGTCTTGCAAGGTACCACTTTCTTTCTCTCTCTCTCTCTCTCTCTCTCTCTCTCTCTCTCTCTCTCTCTCTCTCTCTCTCTCTCTCTCACACACACACACACACACACACACACACACACAACCACACACACATTGTTCGGCAAAGTTTTATTTGAAAAGTTGTGATTCAGCGGAGTAATCGTTCATTAGGCAGTCCCACCATTTAAAATTTGTATCAAGATTACATTTTGCTAAATCATGTATTTCAGTTTGACAAGAACACTCTTTTGCGTTTAACTTGCCTGCAATTGACCTATTCATCTGAGTTAACGGAGTTAAAAAGGTCACCTGGAGCCAAGTTACTCACAAAAGAGTGTTCTTGCCAAAAAATACCTCATTTGCCAAACTATAAAAAAATCAAAGTTTACAATTTTCTGGGGTTTTTTTTGTTTTTGTTTTTTCTTCAAGAAAGGATTTATTAGTATTAGATTCTTTGATTCTGATTTCAATAACAAAACAGAATGTAAATATATATTTTGTTTACTATTTTGTGTTTGTAATTGTTATTTGTTTTATATATATATATATATATATATATATATATATATATATATATATATATATATGTATATATACATACATATATATATATATTGGGAAAAGGGTTTTTGAAGTAGCAACGACGACGGAAGTGAGTAGAAAGATCAAGAGTATGCCAAGTATTGCCAAGTTTTGTGTTACTTAGATAACCTTTTACACATAGTTTATGTTATAAGTAAACTATTACACTTAGACCCAAATGGAAATGTTTACTTACCGGTTGCAAAATTGACTCTTGTAATTGTCATTATCTTTATCTTTACAATATATTATCTGTGCCGTAGAGAGAATTTAGTTTCCCATAGACGGAAATAGATCAATAGATAATATGAGCATTTAATTGACACTTTTTGCAAACTCTGAACAAACCGCGTATGAAATAACGATATATAGATGGAATGCAAGTTTAATGAATACAGATATATCTTAATGTATTTAAAATTACCGTAATGTACATTTCACTCCCGCACTGGTATAGTGCTTCTCTTCCTTAAAGTTTCTAATTTGTTCTGTGTAAGAAGAACCTATTGAATTTGTTTCAATCAATTTTAAAACATTCCGACATTATAGCATGCTGTTAGGGTTCATACTTGGCGTTGTTTAGAAATATTTATTACATATACTGCATATATATATATATATATATGTGTGTGTGTGTGTGTGTGTGTGTGTGTGTGTGTGTGTGTGTGTGTGTGTGTGTGTGTGTGTGTGTGTACTATGAGAATTATTAACTTTTAAGTGCCGTTGTAAATCCAGTATAGGCTAATCAGTTACAGGCACATACATGTTTTTTTTCTAAATCCCGATTTTAAGCTCCATCATCCTCTCCAACTGATTGGTTTCATATAAAACTAATTAGAGGATTTTATGATCATAGTTTCTGAATAAATTTTGGTTAGACTCCAAAACAGGAACAAGACATACATGTAAAATATCGCTTACATGCGGAAAATACTTTGTTTTAAAAACAATACATGAACTAAAGTATGAAACCACTACAACGACTTAAGTATGAAACCACTACATACATAGACTTAAGTATGATACCAGTACATCGACTTAAGTGTGAAACCAATACATGGACTTAAGTATGAAACTAATACATGTACTTAATTATGAAACCAATACATGGACTTAAGTATGAAACCAATAGATGGACTTAAGTATTAAACCAATAGATGGACTTAAGTATTAAACCAATAGATAGACTTAAGTATTAAACCAATACATGTACTTAAGTATGAAACTAATACATGGACTTAAGTGTTAAACCAATAGATGGACTTAAGTATGAAACTAATACATGAACTTAAATATGAAGCCAATACATGGACTTTTAAGTATGAAACCAATACATGAACTTAAGTATGAAATATATATATCACCAACAAATACATAGACTTAAGTATGAAATATGTATTGCCAATAAAAATGACTCTAAAGCATATATAGCAAACTTCTCTTCATTCTTCTAAATATGTAAATAAAAATTAATAACAAATGAAGAATATTTATCGTTTTCTTTATCTATATCAACATTACATCAATCTATATTGACAGATAGATAAATAGAGAGATAAATAGATTGATTAGTTATTGTGGAATTTTTAGGAGAGTTTGACATTGTGAACCAATGTTTATCTGAGATATTATTTTCTATGCTGTATTACTTATACAGCAAAGCCTACACAATATGATTGCCTAACTATATGGTTATATAATACATGCGAAATAATATGGTGACCAATAAGTTGTTAATATCATCAGTGTGGTACTAGGTAGTATTGACGAATTAGAAAGAAAAAAAAACTCTGAAACGAATGAGAAAAGATTTCAATGATTTGGAAAAGAAGTTTACAACACATACAAATGCATTCAAAACTGAAGTAGATAAAAATAGTTGCGCATTAAATTTTAGAATTGGTGCAGTTAAACCCGAAATAAACTAAAACTTAGAGACATTCAAACCTCAATGGAACACGCTAATAGATGTAAATAGTACTGCGTTGTTTGACATAATTATCACATTCACACCTCAATAGAACATGGTAATAGATGTAAATAGTACTGCGTTGTTTGACAGAATTATCACATTCAAATCTCAATAGAACACGGTAATAGATGTAAATAGTACTGCGTTGTTTGACAGAATTATTACATTCAAATCTCAATAGAACACGGTAATAGATGTAAATAGTACTGCGTTGTTTGACAGAATTATCACATTCACACCTCAATAGAACATGGTGATAGATGTAAATAATACTGCGTTGTTTGACAGAATTATCACATTCACACCTCAATAGAACATGGTGATAGATGTAAATAATACTGCGTTCTTTGACAGAATTATCGCATAGAAAGAGAAAATCAATAAACACAAAAAATACTTTGAGGAGTCAACCAAACTAATGCCTGGATGTATATTGCTTTACGATTTTCTGATTGTACCAATTCAGGACAATCTCCATCCTACTAGTACTGAAAGAAATGTGAATGTAAGAGCTGAAATTTCAATTGTTAAAAATAAATACTCCAGAGATAAATAATTAGTGAACAACCCGTTAGCTTTCTAATAGTCTGAAAGTACAGCCCAGACCTTAGTTAATAATTACGAATTTAACTATGCTCAATCACGTTTTGCTGATTACAAATTTAGTAATGCTCCATCACGTTTTACTGATTACAAATTATGCACAGTAAATACTTTACAGCAATATGTTATTCAAATGAGAAAATCAGTCTAATCGATATTTTGTATCAACCTCAATACTGATGATGTAAGATTGTTTTTTCTTTTAGCGATAGAGGTACACAATCCATATGTTGTTTACACATTAGCATGTACATACCAACAATCATATTTTCACAGTGTAAAAGAAACACAAACATATCTAGAAGAGAAAGATGTTTTATTAATTGAATTGCAAACCAATAAAAAAAACGGTGTGCCAGGAGGAAAAATAAACACTGACAGCAAAATCAAAATTTGTAACTCATAAAATACAGCACGATAAATAATTTTAAGAACAAACTACTCTTATGCTATTTTCAGTTTAATAAATGGAGAAGCGAACAGCAAAGTGTCAAGCATTTACAGCAAGAAACCTTCTGTTCAATCTATTTGATGCGGATGAAACTAAATAAGAGAGAATTAAGGATGATGACGGAGTTCAATGACAACAGAGCACAGCTGTTTTACTTGTTGAATGAAAGATTTAGAGAACAATGTTTGTTGGCTAAGTATTTAAACACCCTGAATGATGTTTTTGCTCTGTATGCTTCAACTCACCCAGAGAATTAAGTAAAACTCGAAAAACCGAGACTACCTAAACTTAATGAATTTAACCAACCTTCTAATGAGCTAGTCAAATGCGAGTACAAATTCATTGAACTTTGGATTGGTATTTGTGTATGTTGCTTACAAATTGCGTTAAAGAGAAAGTATTTGACTTTTTTGTAACATATAAATACTAAAGATGACCAGGCAGTTTCTTTGTCTCGCTTGATGTAAAGGGAAGAAACGATCTCAATAACGCTGTTGTAAACATTTTGGTAGAATGCTTGTGAAAGTCATTACCACATGTTAGGTATGGCAGCGATGATCCTTTCAAGCCGAATGACTAATATCTTCATGGCAAAGAAAGATTGTTTAATTTATTTCTTCCTACCTTTCTTTCTTTCACCCATTGTTTTTCTTTTGACATCTCCTCGATATAATTCTCAAACTGGGTTACTTTTGAATAAGTTGACCACAGCCTAGAATACGTATCAGAAAGTTTTTAGAGTGTGTGTGTGTGTGTGTGTGTGTGTGTGTGTGGAAAATGCGGATACCTTTGTATTAATGCCATCAGTACACTGGGGAAATAATAACTAATCACAATAAATTAGTAATTGCCATAAAATATCCCAAAAATTCAACAACCGTCATTGTCAAATCAATTTAAGGAAAGCTGTTAGTGAAAGTCTATAACAGTTTTAATTTGAAAGAAGGAAATATTAACAAGTGTTAATTAAAGTATGGATATATACTAGATATACAGAGAGACATATAAATATGAATGGATATTTTGCAAATATGAATATGACCACTGATTCCTGCATACAGTTGCTAACATATAAGAAAAAAAAAAGTAAATGAAAGTGTGGGAGTTCTCAGATGAAAAGTCTATGTCTCGAACGGTATTTACATGTGAAATTATGTTCGCAAATATGGCAGCATTCAAGATTGGTACTGGATGTTATACCAAGAGAAAGTTATTTTGTTACATAGGTTTGGTTTTAAACGTAGGCAGTTACATCATGCATTCTTAAATACTATAACACAGAAGGTCGAGCGAAGCGTACTCCCTCCTCTGATGCCACACGTAATTGGTTCCTTGTGGTTGCAGAAAATATGGTCGCCCGATTTTAGGGAAATAAGAAGGGTTTAACGATCCGGCTCTTTGCAGTTTGTTTGACCGCTTTGAGTATTCGAAATGCTGCAGCTAAAATAAAAATGTAAAACCTCAAAGAGAAATCCTCTAAATATTCAAACCTATCAATCATCTTGTTATTTCGTTCATTTCTAGTCCAAATTTGTGTAAGTAAAATGTCTAATATACGGTTAGTGACATGAACCTTTTCACCATTTATCATAAAGCTTATCAAACGCCCATCTGCTCTCTCTGGTGTGTCAACCCAATTCACCGTAAGAAACAGCAAAATATATTGTCCCAGGGGACGATCAGATGCGACCAAAACTCCAGCGATTTCTGCCCTTCAAGGATCGACAGACCAGAGAGAGCAGATGGGTGTTTGTTAAAATTTATGATAAATGTCAAAAGTTAAATATATTAAATACACCGCCTTCGGTTTCTTATGTCAGATCAGCCTGGATGTCACTGAAACACTTCAATAATACGGCATATGGCACTGTTCTCTAGAGATTTATGGTGCACCAGTTTCACGTGTCATGTAATCTGAAGCAATGCAAATTCAAGTCCCTTGGTACCGATATGATGTCATACACCCGTTGACTTAAGCCATTCAGTGCAATTGCACTGACATACTTGAACGAATGAATCAACGAGAAGTGGACATGCTAATGTCCTTGTTACCGTTAATCTTTCAATGGTATGTGCTTCATTTACATACGACTTTTTCTGGTTAAATATCTTAAACATCATGCAAGCCCCTTACGAGTTTATTTTGTAAACAAAGGAAATACATACACACACACATGGGAAGGGAAGTACTTTTAATAGCACAACCAACATCCAAAAAAAATATATCTATGTATCTGCCTTGGACATTCCTTATGTTGTGTAAAAAAGAAACTCAAATTAATGTTCGCTACATTTGGTTCAAATGGCATCGCGAATGGTATCCAGTGATCTATAAAAAATTTCCTGCAAACATCTTGAAAATGGAGAAAGAAAGTTTCTCTTACACAGGATTTGATGATCCCATACCATTCTTTCCTCAGTTAACGCAAATAGTATGCAGTCAGCTAACCTTCTAATGGTCAAGGTGCTTATAATGTTAAAACTGCCGCCATGGTGTCCTGTTCTTTTTTTTTTTTCTGGCAGAGGTGCCTATACTCCAACATGTCAGCTACTCCGGTGTTTAACTATTTCAACTTTTAGTTTTTAAAATTTTATTTTATTTTATAGAAAATTCTCATTTTTCCAAATGATCCTTTGATAATTATTTTACAAAAAAAAATTTTGCTTGCCAATTACAACGCAGATGACAGTAGCACGTGATTGCTCAAGGGCGACGACTCCTCCAACTTCTGGCCACTCTTTTCTGGTGTCGAAACTTTATATTACGGGAGCCCATGAACTTTCGATGCAAAATGTTTACTCTAACGATAAATAAGAAAATGATGTGAAATAATTAAAGCTCATGTAAAATATATTTTCTTGGTCTATTTTTAAGCTGTTGGCATTCATACATTGTTAGATGCAGCACCGGATACCATTTGCGATGCAATTTGAACCCAACTATATCTGTCTTTATAGTTTGGATGGTTTTGTGATTTTAATTTCTTTAAAATACAAAAAATAGTATGTGGTCCAGTAACTGTGTGTGTGTGTGTGTGTGTGTGTGTGTGTGTGTGTGTGTGTGTGTGTGTGTGTGTGAAATGATTTTTTTAATTCTGGCTGGTCTAGTGATATAATTTTTATTTTGTTTATTTTGAATGTTCTCATATACCTATACGTGATGGTGAAAATAGTACTCTCATGTTCAGTCTCGTTTAATGTGGCTTGGTCTGGTTTGCCTGCCTCAACTATTTCATATTTCTTACTACTTCTGTCTATCTATCCATCTTTCTATCTGCCCGTCTGTCTGTTTTTTTCTCTTTCTTTCTTTCTTTCTTTCTGCCCTGCTATCTATCTGCCTGCTTGTCTGTCTGTTTTCGTATCTACCTTCGTAAAACTAAATTATACACCTGTCAAAATTTGCAACGGTTATATGTTACAAAGAATCTTTGACAAGCCTATTATCAAATCATTTCTGTTGAAATTTACTTTCTTACAAGGTGCAAAAAAGCATGTTGTCTATCATAAAATCTGGCGATCTCTACGGAGATTTTGATCTTAAGATCACATATTTCTCTTACACCATTTATGAATAGACAAGAAAGCGATATATGAAACTGTTTTTAATCAGTGAGAAACGAGATGTTGATTCGTCTACTAATAATAAACGGCATGACCTTAGAGATGAGAAAATACTAACTGATTTGACCCACATTAACATGATAAAGAATTGGACATTGAAAACATTGTGATTGATGATCAATTGTTAAGTTCTAAATACATTTCTACATATTGCTAAGACCCCTAAGTTGATCATATTCAAATAATTGTGGGGTATATTTTGAAACAAACAACAACACAGAGGAACCAATTTAGAAACGTACCGTATGTACTCGGGTCCAAATGCAAACAACATAGACCCTGATCTGCCGTCGCATAACGCGCCGGCAGATCAGGGTCTCTGTTGTTTGTTCTACTGATTAGTCCTTACAAACTGCATAGACCCAGATCTGCCAGCACATTATGCGACGGCAAATCTAATTCTATGCAGTTTGCAGTTGGTATAATCTTATACGCAAGTATAGACGGTATGCTTAATTCACTACAAAGATTTTCCTAAATGCCCGGTATACTGATACTAACATTGATCTAAGATGCATGTTATTTCAATCTCTGATTACAGAGCTCAAACGGGCAATAACTCTCCTTTAATTTTGATACGTCGTAATAATACAAAGTTATATTCTACCATGGCAACCAGGCTCGACTGTGTGCATTGTTAATCGGTAACTCGACCTCATACTTTTGTACATCACTGTTTACCTTTGACTCTAATGGCTATGATGGATGAAAAGAAAACTATTGTTTTTTTTTAATAATCACTAGGCAGATGCTTAAAGTCAAGTGTTTAGGCAACAAAAATGATCAAGGTTAGATGTAACATTATGTCCAACAGCTGTGGATGCTGATGTTAAGGTTAAGCAGATCCAAGGATAAAAGCCAAGCATTTTCCTCACATGGAAGCGGTGAATGTAAATTTCACTACGGTCAATAAATTTGGATAATGTATATCAACAACATATTAATCTAATCGGATTATTTGTAAGATATATGCAAATAAATGGCAATAAGATTTCATTCACAGATAGATAACTGTAAATTTGAATATGATAAAATGTTTACTTTTGATACATTTGTTATTTAAAAATATGTAAAACATTGGTTTCATTTTTGTTGAACAGTATGCAATAAAATAGGTTATTAACTGAATATTCAAGAATACAGGGCCTTCAATCTGCGACATACAATGGCATCACAAGCTTTGGTATTCAATGACACGTGATCTCAGGTACTGTATTTCTCAATACTCAATTAATAACCTATAAATATGGATTAAGGAAACTTGCTATTCTCAGTGGGGCTCCGGAAATTACGTTTAGCTTAAGCTCACACATATAAAACAAGATAAATTGAATATATGACAATCTCTGACTCGCGATGGACCCAGCAGCAGTGGCCTAAAATCCCGTAATACATTAATTGGATGGGGGCCCACTCTCAATGTTTGCCGGGGGGGGGGGGGGGCACAATTTGAAGTTACGCCACTGTCCAGTAGGAAGCATCTCGTACCCAAAATGTCAGCAGCAAGTGAAATTTCAGATAAATTATTACAAAATCACTGATAAAAAGTAATGTGCATTGAAAATAATATAACTGAGGCTTCCTTGTTCGTTCCTGGAAATCCTTTGTAAAACCATGATGGTTTGGAATCCACGGTATCTCAGCTGGAAGAGTGTCAGACTCGTAACTCGAGGACCACGGGTTCTTTACCCTCCCAGGCCAGACCGGGTTGACTGCCTCGGTGTGTCCTTGTGAAAAGCAATAAGCTCCAATTATCCAGGCATGATATAGTCAATAATGTGTTGAAAGTGTATTTAAAAATCAAGCAACCAATACCCTCTTTTGATTGCTTTCATATTTCTTGAGAATCTATTTTGATGTTTTGGCTAACTTATTTAGTACTTCGATATCATTAAAATTCTGGCCAAGCCATTCATTTTCGAAGAGTTTTAGACTAAGTAGTTCATCAAAGCGTTTGATTTCAGCTCCTTTGGATATGTCTAAGGCAAATTTCAAAGTTGGAATAAAGACTTATGGAGTTTCCGGGTGGTGTCGTAAATTTTTATTGATTTAATTATTATACCTTATAGTGACCTACGTCGCACTTTGCTGATAGTATCTCATTCTCTAATTCAATCTAAACGACTTAGTGGTTCGTAAATAACACTCTTGGTCTTTTCTTTCTCGTTCAATACCGCTGATACGCGCCTTCGTTATTGTCCTTAGTGCAAAATTCACTGATGATTGTCTGTTTCAATATTGGAAATAAAAGTTCCAAAAGCGTGACCTAAAATATGCAAAGTCAGAATGCCCCTTGTAATCCAGAGCTAAAATTGAAGACTCGAAATGAAAACTAAATTTAAGGTGATGAGGAATTAAGAAATGATTCGTCATTTTCAAACCTTATGACAATTTTATGAACTAGATGTTGCCCGTCGAATTTCATCTGGTTCAGGTTTTCCGATCAAGGTTAAAGCGACAACTTTTACTACTTCTTTTGATGGCTCTGATTCAATATAATATGTACGTCAAAAAGGAGTGGCACAATCATTTGGAAGCCGTCATGGCTGACTATCCAATTTCACTCCAGATAATAACCAACCCACACAAATATTGATGTATTTAACCAAGCTGATACTTGAGTACTAGTACATTTGTACACCCTATGCTGTTATTTACTGTGTTTGAGGATCTGCTGCAGTTGCCGCATGGGACCAATTACCGCACGATTGTTAATTATCATGGATTCTCTGCAGTATTTGATATGATTGCAGATACAAACATGTGCCGGACAATAAGTGTTATTTGTTTCTGCTTTTGCAAAGTCAATACATACTGCAGAAAGTCAAACGTGACAAACGATCGTGTGGCATCCTGTACCTTGCGGCAACTTACAACCATCTACTTATTTAAAGGTACTCCTTTAAAGTAGTATTAACGTTTATATTTCTGGCGAATTCTTGAAAATAAGGCCATATTGCCCATAATACCATCGGAGTTTAGTTTGATCTTAGAATGAGATATATGATTTCGCTTATTTTAGACACCCATTTGAGTCCCTTTCAAAACGACAAAGTGTTGTCCTGCGTAGCCAGTAATCTTGATGCTCTTCCGTTTAGCATTGGATTTCTAGCATTTGTCACCAGTAAAGGGTATACAGTGACATGAGGAGAAAACATCCTTTTAGTCTGACACAAAATTGGGAACAACGATATTTCTCAGCCGGCAGTATTTCAATGGTTACAATGCTGATTTATTCCTTGCTACATTGGTATTTTCAAGAATCCTATACACAGTTTTTACTAACATGACTTTATTTCTAGAAATCCTATATACAGTTGTGACTAACATTACTTATTTCTGGAAATCCTATACACAGTTGTGACTAATATTACTTATTTCAACTGACGATTCCCATAACTGTAAAACTATAAATATTGTATAACTTTTACTTTTGATATCGTTTTTTTTTCTTCCACTGTTTAAAAGCAAACTTCCGTGAAGGTCTTTTTTCCTTGTACAACAAGAGAATCTCTACCGGTTGTCGCACGGAACCAGATACCACACGATTATAACTTATTCATGGCCTTGTAGAGAAATTTCGTTAGTTGCAGAGATAAAATGTTTCTGATATTAAACCTTATCTTTATTTCTTCTGCTGCAAGTTTAAAATTTACCATAAAAAAACAGCAATAAGTAACGATCGTGCAGTAACCGTTTCCATGTGGCAACTGCTGCAGTTCATCTAACACAATTCAACGGATTTGCATTTCGAGATCTCAAGCCCTTATCCTCAGCTGGATGGTGATTCGTCTGAAAGGTGAATCTGGCAAAATGAATGTTTATCTCCTTACAGTAGTTAATCACATATAGCCTACTCAATCAAGCTGGCATGATACAACATCGACAAGAATGACACGAGTGTGGTGTTTATCAATAGTATGCGTGTCAATAAGCAGATTTCAAACAACATTGATATAATAGCAGTATGTTGGCTGAACCTGATTTATGCAGTAAAGAAATAGTTTGTCTTTATCGTTCTATTTGCAAGTTTCCCAATAAGTTATTTCCAATTAAAGTAAATAGATTTTAAAAAGGAAGGACTTTATGAAAAGCACGATGTTGTGGAAAAGCCAGTGCCGCTTGTGTTTCTTTTCAAACGACAAAAGGATAGAAAAAGGAGGCAAGATGATCCGCATTACTCACATTTTTCCTCTCCGAACTCTGATCCTCAAAATGATTGTTGTAGATCCAGAACTAATTTACATTTTAATCTGTAATTCAAATAATCTGTATAGGTACAATTTTGCGGCCATTTTACCTTTCCGGAAACGCAAGTTCATTAGCGGGATATTATAATACAATTTATCAAAAGATCACAGAGAGGCCTGAAATAAACTTTATTCCCAATTTGCACGGTAAAACATATACAACAGTAGTTTGCAAAATACTTGATCGGAGGCTCTTGATTGCATTTTGGAGAAAGGTTCTTCTTAATACCAGGAAATAGACTGTAAGAGGAAAGATAATGCTGGAACTCGTAAAAGATCAATGTCTTCGGTTGATACTTTAGAAAGCTGCATTCCGTATCGAAATCCCATCATCAGGATGTATTGCCTCGCCAAGTTTCATGCATCTAGGTATAACATTATATATAGAGGGTGAAAAAAATATATTTGGTCATTGGCTGAACACAAAAAACTTTCCTATGCTAGTAAAATGTAAAATGTGGGTCACAGTGACCTTATTTTGTTGTAAGGGTGTGGTATTAATAGAGATGCATACAATCATCTAGTTTGATGATTCTAGCATAAACAGAGGTTGAGAAATAAAACACTTAAATCATGCAATTTAACCAAAGTCAGTGAAGCGTGAATATGGGTAACAGTGACCTACTTTTGTAATGAGGGTGTATAACTCGTCAAGATGCATTCCCTCGCCAGGTTTCGTAATTCCAGGTATAGTATTATCTATACAGTGTGCAAAAGGCCTGAGCTGAGCTAAACGCATAAAACTTAGCTAAGAATGTACAATTGATGTAAATGTATCTACGAAGTTAATCAACTTAGCCCCATCTCCAGAGGGTAGGTACAAAGTTAGCCCATTTAGACCCCTCAACAGAAGCATATGAAAAGTAACCCACCAACCCCCGTACGCCATGAGGTATGTGAATCTCCCACTTAAGGGCCCAACGACCCTTACCGTGTCTGAAAATGTTGGTTTACATTGACAGATCACCCCAAAAAAGGGCTAAAGGAGAGCCCAAACCGCTTTTATTTCGTTGTGCATCTGGATAAATTTTTATTAGAAAAGTATATTGTGCACTGAATACCAGAAAGATGTGTGTTGGGTGTTTTGGGGTCGATGCATTTGTACCGCTGGCAATGTCAGCAATTGTTGGGGTTATACTATTTGGCGCCGGCCTGATGTCATAGAACTATATTAGTGGTCGACCTTCCGCCACACCGACAGTATAGCCTGATAAGGGCTTCAGTTCTACGTGAGGCGCAAAAAAAATTTTTAAAAATAAAGGATAGCTTGTTTAAGATTCACCAAAGTTTACTGATGTAACGCATTAGATAATCCAGCTGTTTAAGCGCATTTGCTGTTATCGGGCAGCCAAGCTGTCCAAACTCAAGCACTAAGTCCTGGCTAATTTTCACCTCTTGGGTGAAAGAGATAAGAGTTGTTGTTCCACATTAGGGGTTGCACCAAGGTACAAGCACCCGATTGGCAATCTTACGGTTTAAACATTGCATATTTAATGTTGTCTGCTAAATAATAAAACGTAGGTAAATATTTAAGCCTTCTGTGTGCTGAATTTTAAAAACAACTCGCAGGCATTTTAATTATCTTTTTACGAAACCACAGGGTATATACAAATCGCCTAACATCATTCACACCACCTGCGCATTATAACCAGTTTATAAGGGAAGTTCGACTCTAGTAAATTCAGCGCTGTCTATGTTATATGGTCTATGAACGCTGCATGTCAGTACATGTTGGGAATTGGAGTGCACAATCAGAGGAGTTTCCTATATGTATTGAAATCCACTGTAAAGAAATTAGACCTTCTCCTAGTGTGGAAAAGATATGGGTTGAAATTAGATGATATATTTCCTCACTGGGACGTACGATAACACAGACGGACAGGTTTTGTTAAAAATTAATATTTTATTTTTTGTAAAGGTAAATTTGAGGGCCAGTTGAGACCGATGTTGTTAAAGATTTAAGCGGTGAGATGTTGGCTGAGGAGGTTTATGCGTCGGAAACTGGATGTGAGGCTTACAAGCTACTGTGTGGTCGAATTCCGCACGCGAACTGTAGTCGTTTTTATTTAGTTTGGGACAGCTGTTAGTTCATATTAATTTGTTATCTAGTATCAAAATCGATTGCGTGTTGGTCTGGAGTCGCAACATACACACAAACAGTTACCTGCGCTTAATCCTCTGGGGGTAACTGCTATCTAGTTTGAATTACTTCCGGACTTTCTAGTGTTTCGTTTCGCCCTAGGAATTCCAGTGGAGGTTCAATTCAAACACGTGACGGTGTGTATAGTTTGAATTACCCCGGAATTTCTAGGTTCATTTCGCCCTAGAAACTTCATTGTGGTTGAATTCAAACACGTATGTAATCAGTGGAGGCGAGAACACGGAATGAATACTGTCCGGGACGGTATAAGTGCATAAAGCCTGGGATTGACATATATGGGCTAGCGGATTACCCTTTGCTCATTATAATTCTAATCTTTGCCGATGCTTATTTAGCGATATTTTGACCGATCATCGTGATGTGCAGAACGCGGATTTTCGAAAATCATACGGTTTTTTTAGTCTGGTGAGCCGTGTGGTAGAAGGCGTTACATACCCTAAAGGAAAGGTTATTGCCGACGAGGAATTTGTCCAAATAGCTTCGCCAAATACCACATTGCCATTGTAGTAGCAATTGCCCCCGCGACCACCCAAAGACAGTTATTTTGGTTTTGTTCATGCTACAGCGAAAGCGCAATTACCCTTAGCTGACCGCGGGTTGGCTTAGGATGTTCTGGGTACTCCCAGTGCTTGATGTCCATTTGCTTTGCATCCTAGGTGGATCCCAATTTCAACCGGTAAGTGTTAACCCCATGTTGGCGCAGATACTCTTCCACCAGGGATTTGTATTTCCTGTCGGTGTCAACTTGTTTTGCAGCAACTCCAATACTCCGTCGTCGATATCAGGATTGGCAGGCGGCACCAATGATTCGTGTTGTGTGTCCGGTTGTTCCGCCATGGCTCGCTCTTGAGCATATTTAAGCTACTTAAATTCTAACTGCGAAAGCCAAAGATGGTTAGAGTATTTGAAGATCCCGTCGGCTGTGCGCAGACATTGTGGCCCTCGCACCTAACGGTCTCCCCGGTGGCAGACATAGACGCAAAGATAGTTTTAAGGATTTCATGTCAGACGTTGTCTGGAACGGCAGTACTACCATCATGTGCCAGTAAGGCTCCGTTTCCACGGACTGCAATGGATGCGAACGTTTCGTTACCGCGATCCGCCGAGGTAACGAAGAAAATCCGGCGCCCGGTATAGTGACAGTGTCGTTGTCGTTACTAAGTGTAAAACCACCAACGTTTTGAAAGTCTTGCCATGAATCCCAGGGATACAAACCGGACGCATGTAATGCCATAACCACACTAACTGACCATTAAGCACACAGCCTTTAAGGCAGCGTTGGCTGTGCTAACAACCACAATCTCGCGGCTTAGGATTTCAGCCTCTGGTGCAAACGGTGGCGATAACCCGGAGGCGACCGCAGCACTGCTGCCAAAAAAGCTGGGACCACGAGGACTCGTAGCGCGCTTGTCGTTTGCACTAATGCTTAATTTCAGAGGTGATAGTCACTCCAGCATATTAACTGGCTGTTTTTTATTTATTTTTTAATTTTTTTTGACTATTTTTTAATTTTTTAAAATTATTTTTAATTGTATTTTTGTGTCTAAAATGCGTATTAAGAGCTCATGGATGCCGCTAATGTTGTTTCCCATAGGAGGTATTTGGAATGTTTCCGTAGTACTCACCACCCACAGGAACAGCGTGTAGCTGGTACTGTTTTTATTTATTTATTTTTTTTTTCCATCAAGAATACTTCCAGTTATGTTTGTCCCATCGAAGTGGACATACAACAGTGGGATGTTGATGAACGCAGGTTGGTCGGGTCCTACGCCTGAGTCTAACGAGAAAAATCCGGGGCAGTCGCCATTGTACTCAAGGATGCGGGCTAGCGGCAAATTGATATATAGTCTAGTAGCGGGGCCTGTTTGAGCAGTGATCGTGATGATGACCCGCCCGATTGCCTCGTTGTAGTCCTCACTCATTTCAGGAACGGCAGCCTGTATTATTTTGTGTAGCTGCTCGCATTCTGTTTCATCTTGGGATCGTTCTTTGTTTTTTTCTTAACGCGTCTATGTTGTTTTTTATTTCTTTGGTTTTGGCGGCATTGTTTGCAAGCGCACCTTTGTGAGTATGCAGTGCCTTGTTGAGGCCCAAGATCTCCTGCATAAGGAGACTATCGGGCAACTGCGCCGCTGCTTCCTTGACCGCTGTGTGCTCCGCCCCAGAACCTCGAATAGCTCGGCATCTGTGCACCCCCTTCGATCCAGCGAGCAACTCTTTTGTACATTTTGCAGATTTGGTGCTGTCGCGTGTCTGACCACTGATCGTGGCAGTTATGTCGCCAGATATTTATATATGGCCCGGCTATGATCCTTTTCTAGCGAGGAAATGAAGTACGGCACAGCTTTTCCTTCTTCGCTCCTGCTCAAATTATATGGGTTGCCTCCAGAGAATTAATCTGCTTTTTTCCAGTGTATGCAGAGCCTTTTCTTTGAGCCGTTTTGCTTAAAAAAATTCATCAACCCGCACGTCGCGGATTTCATTCGCAGCTGCCTTTAAAACATCTCCAAGAAGGGTTTGTAGCCGGCTTTCCAACTCCTCCCTTTTTTAGTCAGCATCGGAAGGGCTTCGTTTCTGCGATTTCATCCGGCAGTTCATGGTCAGTCACCGGCACATCTGCGTCCCTCTGCCTGTCATTTAAAAGTCAAACCGACCGTTAACCATGTTCTGCTATTAGGCAAGCAACTACATGCTCATTAAAGAAAGGGTATGTGATCTCCAATATTACCGAAAGCATGTCTCAAGAACGAAGCTCCGTCGTCGTGACTAATACCCCAAGCGCCATAGATCAAAACCAGCTGCTTATTGTCAGATTTCCCAACCTTGGTAGCTACGATATCATTGGCAATCATAGTTGATTTGAGCGACGGCACAGCAGCGCCGGTTGACACCACCGTCCAATATTAAAAACCCTGGGCCTCGCCATCGTCAAGAAGATAAGTGCCAAGTTCAATGGCAATGAGCTGGCGTGCATCTACGACGACGACGACATTTGAGGCGTTTACAAAGATCTTTGGCTGACTGAAAAAGAAATGACCACCGCAGCCTGCCAGGTCATCCTGAAGGCGAACACGGCCGCCATACGTATCGCCGCTGGCAGTGTCGTAGACGTGACTCAGTCCGACGCGTTAATTGCTGCTGCGTTTGGGAACCAATTCTTTGTGCCGCTCGACTTCGAGCTGCTAAATGATCACATGCCATACTACCAATCTGGCCTCTCAGACCGCTTAACATCTGAGCTGACGTTTAACGACTACTCCAGGGTGATCCAGAGCACTAACAGAGGGGTGAACTACAGCGATAACGCTCTGGAGTTTGACATTGTGACCCACGCAGAGCTCGTTCGCATGATCCAGCAGCAGTATATGGGGAAAGTGGCTATCTTGTACACTAGAGTGCTGTGTCACCGCTGGATATTGGCGGATAAAAGCAATACCGTGAGGAACATCAACCTAAACACGCCGGCAAATAGCTCTTCACGGGGCGAGGCCGGCGTCGACCGTGCGCCGAGCATTGTGGAACGGTTCAAGCGTACTATAGACAAGCGGCTGTTTTTGGCATCAGAACGCCCAAGAGATGTTGTTTTCAGCTGAAACCACGGAGAGCGAGACTGCAAAATGTAGCACTGAGTGAGTGATACGGTTGCCTGCCGTTGTAGCGTCCCTAAGCGGTGAGATAACGTGGTTCACATGTAAGATCCTGTTAATGCCTGTCGTGAAACTGCGGTGCGGGAATGCTCCTGAATTGTTCGTGGCGCGTTCGATTGGCCTGAAAGATAAACGACTGTCCGTAAATGCCTTGGTGCAGTACCTATATGCACTGGGAGAGCTAGAAGGAGGACAACGTCGTATCACCAACCCTGTGTGGTCCATAAAGATCTACAGGATGGAGCGTGCGGTTGCTAAGACCAGCTCGCCTGTGCTATATTATCTGCTTAGCACCAACAGTGCAAAGCTTAAGCACGCGTTTGTGGGAGAAGAGCTGGAGATTGTGCCCCCTGACACACAACTACCACCGGACTGTGTCTTCAGTCAACATATACGTCGCTGAGGGTCGAAAACACTATCTTGCTGCGCTTGCGCTGCGAGACAAATCGGCGCAGTTCTCTTTTGCGATTGCACTCCAAACAGGTCAACCTCACATTGCCATTCGAGTGTCACTGGGCGTTGTCCAAGTGGTCCACACTAAACTGCTGTGTGTATTTTGGATCGTATGCCCAGATCATTTCGTTCTTGCAGCCAGCACAGCGGTTGTTGTGCTGTTGCTTCAGGTGGAGCACGTCGTCCACCTTGAGCAGGGCTATAATGTGACTACAAGCCTTACCCTGCCGCTTGTGTGTGGCAAACTTCTGCTGAATAGCCTTGGGAATTTCCCTCTCAGTCTACGCTCGCTTTAGCTCAGTCTACACAGCCGATGGCGCAGCGATACGCTTGAGTTGAGACAAGTATTCCACACGGGATACGCGAAATTATGACCGCTCAAAGCAGTCGTCGACAATCCATACCATTTGTGGGTTTTGGATGGTAAGCCCCTGGGAGCTGTGCACAGTGATGGCATAGCCAGGGCGCCAGTCTAAGTCCGTTATGGCCTGCTTGGCGGTTGCAATGCTCACATCGACAACGTCGTTCAGAACAAGCACCTGCTGTTCATTTGTCTCGAGAAGCGTGACTTCGATATTTTCGCGCCAGCTGTCCTTTGGATGATACATGAGTGGAACCGGCGTGTCTCGAAAGTGCTCAAACAAACGTTTCTGGGCTCTATCCTGCACTGCTGTGCGGGTAGCTACAAGCGTGTCAGCAAGACTCACGTGGCGGCACGCAGCCAGTCATGCTGCGGCTCTCTGACGATAGGCGGAGGTTGACCCAGGTCGCCACAACAGACGACCTGCACTCCTTGCATCTATAGCAATCCAAAGAAGATATCGCGAATGTAGCGGGGCGGGGGGGCTGTGAGGTTTTCGTCCCAAATGATGACCCACCGAACATATTTCTGCCCCATGCATTCTGACGTCCACTCTTTTTGACCGCTGCAACGGAAGAAGCTGTGATAGGTTTGCGCATGAACATCCTGATCGCGCATCTCTTTCGCCAGCCTGTGGGTTGAGGTGAGAAGCAGCGGATTTCGGCTACGAAAGAGGGCGATAGTGCATGTGATCTTGCCTGAGCCTCCGCCGCCGTTGAGGTAGGAAAGACAGTGCGTCTTTAGCGGGCCGTTGTCGGCCTAAATGGTCTGGCACTTCAGTCTGATCTGTCCAATATTCGGGCTTGGGCACATAGGTGGCGCCGTCGTAGAGGGCCAGGAACTTCTCCTCCTTGAATCCGCAACTGCCCATAGCTGCACTCACTTTTCAGTTGCTGACGTTGTGGACCTCGCATTTGAAACCGGCGCAGTGTACTGTAGCTTCCACCTCTCGGAGTACGTAATGATGTGCACCAGCGGCGCCTTGTCATAACCGACTAGCCGGTTGGTTTCGCGGCAGCTGCACACGATAAAGTCTAGCTCCCTGGGTCAGTAACTAGCTGCTATGTCATGCGCTTGGAGCCGTTTCTGCTGCCAGCTGTAAACTTGCCAATAATAATACGTCTTATTCCTTTGTCGTCCGGCTGCCAAACCTTTGTTTGTTTTTTGTAGGAGAAGATGGCCTCGGCTACCTCGAGGAGCGTGAATACGCCAGCCTTGACCATAAAGCACAGCAGCGCAATGGGGACCCAGCCGCACTGGTGAGCTCGTTTTTTTCCGAGCTTGCTGAAGTGACGGCCAAATCAGACGGAAATAATAGGGTGACAGTCGTTGCAAAGGCACAAGAACACAGCTGCGCGAATCCCGTGAGATCGTCCTTGGGGAGTTGTCTGTTGACTGTCACCCTGGTCATTTTATTACATGGGGTGCACTCTCCCGTTCCCAGGAAGCTGCCCGGATAATAGGTGGCCGTGTCAAGGCTTACCATCTTTGACACGTTAAGGCTGTTCCAGAGCCCACCACGCGCGAACTCGACGCATGCCCGCTGGATGTCATCCAACATGGCCGCTGGCGTGGTCTTCCAGCAGTTTTGTTCTTTTGTTGCGCTGGTCCTTGACAATCTCTGCGTTTTTTTTTTTGTTTTTTTTTCTTGGGTTCTAAATCACATCCCTTCTGGCAATACAAACTGCTTGCGGTCCAGTTTTTTGTCATTCCCCCACCAAGAACCCACATTGTCTTTGGGTCGACGCCGTGGCCAGCCGGATAGTCTTCCAGACGTCGCCCTCTTATAACTTTATCTTGCGCGTCGCCGAGAAGTGGCTACTCGCAGTGCCCTTCATGGTGAATGAACTCCACCCCTTGCCCCATTGAGCTGTTGTTTTCATTGGTATAGACATTGCAGCCGACGATATCCCATAAAATGATTGCTCGCAAGAAACTTTTCTCCATGATGGCCACACCGTTGATGGTTACTCCTTTTTCTTGGGCCAGCCTTTCCCACATCTCCAGCTTCCAGCGGCGTTATCAAGGTGTTTCAGTTAATTTCTCCGTCCCTGAGGAGGGCTCGATTAGTAGGGTTAGGTTGCTGCACTTCATAAAGGCAGTGTATCACCGCAGCCATCGGGTAGGCGTTTCCTTAATAAGGCCTGTGATGCTGGTGAGAAGCCGAAGCCTTGCTTCTAGCCCGAGTATGGCCATATGGCCGCCAATACGCGCTTCTACCCCTGTTGGGTCAAACTTGTCCACCACGACCCATTCATCCATGTTCTGGAGTTGGGTGATGAATTTGATGCGGAAAGGGCTGCGTGAATGGCGTCCGCGCGCGCGTCGCTCATCTGGCTGTTCAGAATCAACCGCCCGCCATGTACCATAAAACCTGCTGAGAAGTTAATTTCCCCGATCCGCAATGGGTCCACATTCTCGACCCTAAAGGTATACATGCGCAGCCCCGACGACCTCGAGCTCGTTATTGGCGTCGCGAAAGCTGCAGTACCATCCCAGGTTTAGGTTCCCGAGGATAGGCACAGGGTGCGGCGCTGCCCGGTCGAGATTAAACGAGTCATCGGGCAGCTTAGGCTCTTCGGGCTCCATAGCACCGAGACGAGCGAATTCTTACCCATTTCCTCTGCTGCCTGCTTTTTCAATCTCTATCCAAAGCAGCTGCAGTGTTTCCTCTTATTCATCCCGTATTAAATATGCATGAGATACTTTTTCCAATATGTGTTCTACAATACCTGTCTAATACCTGTCTAATAGACTTGCTATATACCACCCGCAAGTTTTCCTCCAAAAAATAAATAATAGTTTTTTTCGCCCCTAGCGTACATGCATTTTGATAAGCAGGTCGGTTATCAACAGCTTGAACTGCACCCTGTCCTTTTTCTCCTTGCGGCGCAATTTGTACTTTGTTTTGTCGTTACCGCACGTCTGACACAGCCTCGTCTCCGTACCTCTTTCTTGTCCACATGAAGGGCACGACACCGGTGACACGTCCCCTTTTCTCAGCATTTGCCGGTGCACCTTTCAGTATTTCAAGACACAAAGCGCTTCACATCACTCTGTCATTCGCGGAGAGACTGGCTTTGTGTGAGAGTCTCGTCTGGACCAACAAAAAACAGTTTTGACCCTTCTTAGCTCTAATTCGGGTGGTCTGCCAATGTAAATCAACATTTTACTCGGGGGGGGGGGGGCGGGGGGGGCATTAAGTGGGAGACTCACATACCTCATTGCGTACGGGGGGGGGGGGGGAACAAGCCCGTAAGGGGTGGGGCGGACAAACCACATTGCAGTGTGTTCAGTCTGCCCTCCCTGCTGCTCATGTACGTAATATGTATGTGGTTTATTTGTCCGAAAGCCGGCGTTTACGCCGTGGTTAGTCAATAGATCTCCTTTACTTCGCAGAGCAAGGTAATGATTGTCTTACCATCAAAAACCACCAAGATCATCCAGTAAAGTCTGTATAATTTTGGAAGTTGTATAAATAGTAAGTTTCAGAACGATGCCTACTTCCATATTTAGATCCCAGATTGTGAATATCAAAGTTGTCTATATAGCTGTTTTGGTTGTTTATACCGACACACATAAAGATCAACAGTAGAACCACTAGTAGCATTTATCGCCTGTGCTTTGATTTCATTAACACTTCATAGACCAGCCTATAATATCTGAAATCACCCAGCTCATCTTATCCGATCGTTGTTGGGCAGGCAAGTAGGGGGATTCAGCAGATTTTCCTTTCCTTTTGCTTTTTAATTCTAGTTTATTATTTGTAAAAATATCTTTTCCTTATATTTCGTTATTAGAGCCTCAAAATCGTGCTATGTCATTATCTCAATTTGCCGTTATTTGCAAGGGAATGCAGATTGAAACTTGAAACAGCGCAGAGACTCATCACCGAGTTAATGCAGTAATCCTCTCATTTATGTTGATCCACCAAGCCATGTCCTAAACTCTGTTAATTCTCCTTATGAAACTCAACCTTACATTTGAGATTTGTAGTAATCACTATGCATGTTTTTAGGTGTTATTTGTATTACCTTATGGACTCTTGGATAGCTTGGATTCCGACTATATTTTGCATAATATTGTTTAGACCCAAACAAGTAAACTTATTCCTCAACATATCCAAAGCAAGATTTTTTAAGACTGGTTTCGTTTTGGTCCCTAGATCTCTATTTTCTACAAAAGCGCAACCAAATAGTATGCCACCGTCAAGGTGACCTTTCTTACAGACATATACATTTCTGAGTTTGTTTTGTTTGAATTTTACGTATAGAAACGTGATGCTTTTATTGATATAAATTGTGTCGAATATTTCAGTTTGATGGTAAAATATAGTATTAATATGCAGATACATTGATGATAACTGTTAGTAGGCGGACGAAAGTTGATTATAAAACATGCAAAAGAATCATTAAAGCAACTCTTTCTGTACTCATACAGTCGTTGAACAAACGGACAAATGATACGGCCTGCAGCATTATGTTGCATGACATTCTAAATAATGCATAGATCACACTCGAGATCTAAATGTGTCGGTATCAGTGTGAAGAGTTTAGCATCAATTACATATATATATATATATATATATATATATATATATATATATATATATATATATATATATATATATATACATATATATATATATATATATACATATATATATACATATATATATATATATATATATATATATATATATATATATATATATATATATATATATATATATATATAAGAAAAACTGACAAACAGCAGTGCAAAACTGATGTGAAACAAGCCCAACCGTATTCTGAATCTACCAATTCCTGAACGTTTACATCAAGTAGACAAGAACAGAAGACAAAAACGTAATTACTTTTCAGATTATATTGATGCTTTAGATGTGGATATTTATATAAATGATACAAGAAAAATTAATAAAAGGTCAAAGGTTGTACGTCCTTACTTGTTACGATGCATCTTTACCAGGCGGAAAGGGGCTAGAACAATATAATCTATTAGTGACGTAAGCAAAGTAGGTCAGAAATGAAAAATGTGGAACATCTATACGGTTCTCAACATCTATCCAATTAAGAATGTATCCCGATATAGTATTTTGTTAACCTGGCGATTACTTCAAACTAGTAAAAGATTCGTTCTGAAGTAGTATTACAAACTTGTGTTGTGACTAATTAAAATATAAAATAAAGACAAATACAATTATATTGCGTAATGGGGCGTGCATAAACGAATATTTACAGCTTTCGTAGCGAACCTTCCCCCTTGCTGTTCGTACTCTGGTTTTCTAGAGACTGGTATTGGCGCCCGATAAATCTTCTCGAGCCCTGGCACTTGCCTATGCGTACAAGATAAAAAAAAATTGTTCCCTTTATCACCCTTAGTATCGCTAGAGTCTTGGAAAGCCTCCTTCATGCGCTTCAACCTAGCCTACTTATTATAATAGTTACCTCAATATCATCTTAACCTTCTCGCTTTTTCTCTTAGCTTCTTACTCTGAGGACGATACACGTCAGAATTCCCAATCCACTCAGTTTCGGCCTTTATATACACAAGGTACCACGTGATCCATCATGTTACCCATTCTTGATACGGGGATGCTTATCAAAACGGCCGACTTAAGATGCAGGGGTAAATCGCTACAATGCGCATTTTTTACATTTCAAAGAAGTTTTGTACAGAAAAATGGAAGCTGAGACCATGGGTTTGAGAAGTTTGGTTTGGTTTTGCGGGGCTTAACGCCATTTGTCATCACATGATACATGTCGGCCGGTATATCTGGTGGAGGGAGAACCTGGGAAGAACCACCGACCCACTGGAAGCTACTGGCAAGCTTTCTCACATACCCACGTTGGTCGAGCCGAGACTCGAACTCACGCGGACAGAGGTGAGATGTGTGAGAGATCTGCAAAGGCAAACGCTTTAGAGCACTCGGCCACCTTGGACCCTTCCAACATTAAGAATGAGATGATACGTATGTATATATGGGCATGTAACGGCACTTTTTGGCACAATAATGGCACTATGGTGCCAATTAAAAGGAAAGTTCTAGAAATGTAAAAGCCAAGACTGACACAAACACCTTAGGAAGTTAAACGTTTCCAAAAAAATGTAAACATCAAGAGGGAAACGGACTTCTATTCTTTTTATTTCAAGCCGCCTGGTCTGAGATTTCTGAGGTGGCGAATACAGTAAGGTTCCTTTTCAAATTGGCAAACACAAAATAGTCCTCTTACCAAATTGTAATACCTGTTTTAACACAATGTAAATAGTTCAAAAAGTATACCGTCTTCTGCTTTTGGTTTCCGATATATTAGTATTAGATTATTTTTGATGATGGTTTCACCATAACAAAACAACATGTAAATCTATATTTTGTTTATAGATATCCATGTTGCCACTTCACTAATTCATTCACATTTCAAATTGCTAGTCTCAAAATCAAACATGGCATCTAAATTTTAGTTTTGAAATGATCACATAGTTCTTTCTTTCTCCAAAAATTAGGGACTATGAGTCAACAAGTATTTTCATACTTCGTAGAAACACCAAAAGTATCACCGAAACAAATGCACAAACAAGCATCGTTCCTTACAAATAATAATAATCATCTTGAGTCAATACATGAATCACAAACAATTGATGTTTACCATTCTCATTTGAGCACACTGCGTTGTCAGCTGAGTTAACTGTAATGTTCACTGACATGAATACAAGTCGCTGAAATAATAATATCTGACAGCGATGAAACTTACGTTCAAACCAGAGTTGAACTTAAGTTTGCTTACGTTCAACCCAGAGTTGGACTTAAGTTTGCTTACTAATGTTCGACTTCAGAACAGGCACTTACCAAATTTAAGGCATGCGATCTTATGTACAGTGCAAATTACCTACAAAAATAATTACAATAATCGATACTCCCACCCCTTAAATGAAACTCGTATTCATTATTCTGCAAGACTGGACAAGAGTTATTACACAGTACCCTTCAAAGTAGATTTGAATGCAGTACAATCGTCTATAATACAATAGCATATGTAGCATTGTTGAGAATATGGAACGTAAGCCATTCACAAATATTTCGCTAGCAAATTTTAATAGAGTAAATAAAATACTCTTAAATTAACAGAAATAGTATTACTATACTCAGACGGCAGTCAGTATTCATGATACGAATTATTGTTTAACTTTACACTACCATTCCAGTTTCCAAAGCACAGTTATGGAGCGAAATTTTTACGGAGCCATGCTCAGCACCGAATTGATATAAATTATTTGTTCTGTTGGAAACATCCTCTTTCGTCAGGATTAGACCGACTGATATCTCAGGACTTGATCTTTCTGAAAATCAAACTTTCTTGTTTGTTTGGTTTGTATTTATAGGTTTCATGATTTATTTGCCTCAATTACACCTTCATTAGCTGCAAAGTAAAGAAAAGTAATACTTCTCGATCATAATGGGATCTAAATTACAGTACACTTCGTAGCTCAATATCGAACGCTCTCTTTTATTGATAAAGATAATTGAAAAGGGGTGGGGACGAGGGTGTGATAAATATAAACAACAGATACTAGCCAGCATTTTTTCAGAGCTATATTTAGACTCATTATAGTAGGTTAATTATACATGTTTATAGCATTGAACAGGTACTAAATGACTCAGTCAATCGTTCGCAAAAGACTCCGATAAGTGTTTAGAAAAAAAAACGAGTATTTAAAGTCATGGAATTTCAACCTCTGTCACTATAAATTTCAACCTCTGTATCTGTCACTATAAATTTCAACCTCTGTCACTATAAATTTTCAACTATAAATTTCAACCTCTATCACTATAAATTTCAACCTATGTCACTATAAATTTCGGTATCTCGGTTTTTGCGTCAGATGTTTTTCATTCTCGTTGTATAGCATTGCATCATTTGGGTCCTGACAAAACTAAACAGTATTTGTCATTCGAAACTTAAAGACGAAATCTGGCGTGTATCCAACCAAACATCACAGGATGCATGGTGCAGTTTAACTTTCACTTCAGAAGATAACACGACAAATAAAAAATGTCGCCGAGAGTGTTCTTATTATGCGTGGTACTTGCATAGAAATATAAGGCAGTTATAAATTACCTCTTGTGCGCAATTTTAAAATGTACAGCAATATCTTACAAATTCAAACGGACGAAATTAGAACCTGACCTTACTTACAAATGTCAATTATAATCCACAAGAGGTCTTCTGATACGTTGTTATTATTTATTCTAATCAGCATTTTTTCAAAACTGGCTTTCCTTCAGACTTAGTAAAACACCTATACTTCATTTTCTACTTAAATAAATGTATTTGTCTCGTATATGCGTATTCCAAGTATCAGGGAAATATAGGTAAACAATGTAGTGTACCGTTTTGAAAATCTTCAACTTTTCTGATCATTTATTCAGTTATATTATTTCTAATTTACCATTACATTATATTTCTGATTTTCGGTGCAAACAATTTTTCGAAATATGGTTTCAAGTTCAAGCAAACAATGCACATTTAGCACAGGTACTTTAAAAGCCATCTTTTTTTACTTGGAGAAGGTTTGCGACAAAATGTACCACACTTTAAAGGCATCAAACCAATAAACTTTGTAATAATACATAAGACATCAGGACGACACGACACGACACGACACCACCACCACCTCTCTCTCTCTCTCTCTCTCTCTCTCTCTCACACACACACACACACACACACACACACACACACACACATATATATATATATATATATATATATATATATATATATATATATATATATATATATATATACACACACACATAAACGTGCGCACAATTTAATTAGTATATAACCCGTATGCTTTCAACCGACTTCAAAGGAAAAGCGAAGAGTAGTTTTCGACCTTTGAAATAGAAACCTGTGAAGTAAAAATAATATTTATAATTTTATGATTTTACTTTATATAAATGATTTACTTTATCTTTATTTGTCTTTAAATATCAGCCATTATATTGTGTTACCCAATTCCACGCATACTAACGAGTAAGTAGAGATTTCCGTATATACTCGCGTATATAATCCGGGTCCAAATGCAAACAACATAGACCCTGATCTGCCGTCGCATAATGCGCTGGCAGATCAGGGTCTGTGTTGTTTGTTCTACTGATTAGTCCTTAAAAACTGCATAGACCCAGATCTGCCGGCACATTATGCGACGGCAGATCTGGGTCTATGCAGTTTGCAGTTGGTATAAGATTATACGCCAGTATATACGGTATTTCAAATGATTATCATTAAAGAAAAAAATACAGTAGAACGCCGAAATCTCAAATTGTCGCGTGGTTTTTTTTTTTATTTTTATTTTTTTTATTCCAAGTTTTGAGAGTTGAAGGCAAGATAAAGCTTTAGGTCTGGATTGAACAAGTCTACAAACCACTTTATCAGGGTCTACACAATTGGAATTCCGAGAGGCAATGAAGTTCCAACCAGAAAGTTTGGCTGTATTTATGAAAAAGTTCCATATACTTAGCCTGAGTGTGACATTGCATCTCATCATTAGAGTTGTGTAGGTTCTTGAAATTTCAATAGAAAGTAAAATACCATAGCAACTGCAAAACTTTAACACCAAAACAGACAAATTAAAAAACAAAAAACATGTACTGTTGTAGGTCTGTGGTGGAATAGATACTGCTGTACTTAAGAATATGTCTACGTAGTGTGGAAAGATGATCCGAGAATTGTACCATTTAATAACTTGAGTTTTTATTCCGTTTAATGTCACTTGCAACGTTTACGTGAATAAGATCATCAAAAAATATGAACAAATGGCCTACTACGTTGTTTAATGACATTTATTTTCTCCCGTTAAAAGAAAAGGAAACATAGGTGCAACTTATTTGCTCTTCACAAACTAAAACTCTTAGATTTTGGATGTAAGAGAAATATAAATGCCTGTGACCATCGAGATACCGTAGATTGTGTACCATGGTCCAAAAGGGATTGCGAATTATATTTAGCACTTAGTCCCTGGTAGTTATATATATTCCATCATAAATTTCTTGAACAAGCTCTTTTAGATCAATTAATTTTGCAAGTCTAAATCTTTGAAACAACATGCACCAACAAGTCAGCTTAATGCAAAAAGTTGGATAGTAAATCATGCCTTGGTTGTCATTTAACAGTTTATAATGTAGATAGAGCTCACTGAAACTAAAATTTTCATAACGTTTGGCGCCCTGGAAACTATTAGCCATCCCGCATAATTTTGTTTTTAAATAATAAATTCGCTTGATATGGTTAAGCCAAAATCCAGCCCACTTTACATATCCAAAATCTTATATGAATTGAAAGCTTCAAACAATTGCATAAGTTTCATTTTCAAACAACTCACCTTATTTGCCACTAATGATAACTGTATTTATATGTGTATGAATTACACCCATTTGCGAAATACATACACCTACATCTGTAGTCGTAAAATACTCAGGTAAATCAGAGTCTACGCTGTTTAGTGTATTATACGAGAGCAGGTATGGATTTACTCTGTTTAGTGTATTATTCGAAGGTAGATATGGGTCTACCCTGTTTGTTGCATTATGCGCAGATAAATTAGTCAGATCTGTGTCTATACTTTTTGTTGTACAATGCGAAGGCAGATCTATATCAACGCTGTTTGTTGTATTATGCGAAGGCAGATCTATATCAACGCTGTTTGTTGTATTATGCGAAGGCAGATCTATATCAACGTTGTTTGTTGTATTATGCGAAGGCAGATCTATATCAACGTTGTTTGTTGTACAATGCGAAGGCAGATCTAGGTCTACGTTGTTTGTTGTACAATGCGAAGGCAGATCTATATCAACGTTGTTTGTTGCACAATGCGAAGGCAGATCTATATCAACGCTCTTTGTTGTACAATGCGAAAGCAGATCTATATCAACGTTGTTTGTTGTACAATGCGAAGGCAGATCTATATCAACGCTCTTTGTTGTACAATGCGAAAGCAGATCTAGGTCTACGCTGTTTGTTGTACAATGCGAAGGCAGATCTATATCAACGCTGTTTGTTGTACAATGTGAAGGCGATCTATATCAACGCTGTTTGTTGTACAATGCGAAGGCAGATCTATATCAAGGCTGTTTGTTGTACAATGCGAAGGCAAATCTATATCAACGCTGTTTGTTGTACAATGCAAAGGCAGATCTATATCAACGCAGTTTGTTGGGTAATGCGAAGGCAGATCTAGGTATACGCTGCTCAGAGTTGTGTGCAAGTTAAACCCACGTAAATCCATTATGTAAAAAATAGTATTCGCATTTTTAAAAAAGTTTGTGTAGAAACATGTAAATGACGCGTACCGTAACTTGTATTCATTTGAAATTACGTTAATTTCAGCACTAAACAATGCAAAATACCCTGCATAAAAGGATTTTTAAATAATTTATACATTTAACAAAGTGCTTGGGTCTTTCTCTGATGCATAGACAATTCTTTTAATTTCGTCATGGAATTATTTGTTATCGACATAAACTGATTGAGTTGTTATGATCAATTGCACACCTAATGTTTCTGACTGGCCTTAACCACGTAAATATTTTTGATAGTATCTGTAGTATCTGTCAATAAAACGTCAGACAGAAGAAAATAATGATACTAATATAAAATCTTGAATCTTTTCCACATAGTCCTTCTGAAGCCGGTAAGTTTTTTTTTTTTTTTTACTTAAAAGAAGTGAAAGGTATATTTGGGTGAAAATTAATATATTGACGGGAGTTATTGACAACCCAAAGTATTTTATACATGTGCCTCATGCTAAACATTCTTTTCGTTGCAACATGCTTTCATTCTTAACATAATGCAAAATTTATTCTTCGAAATACATTCATTTCACCCCACCCCTCACCCGAAAAAAATGTAATTCAGATTTGCCAGTCACGCTTCTGTTTACCATGCCTTTATTAAAGTTAAGGAGGGGGGCCTTAATGTCTCATAAGACATTAGAAATCAGCTTTATCGCAAAATGGAAATAGGATATCTATTAGAAATATATATATATATATATATATATATATATATATATATATATATATATATATATATATTAGATTAGATTAATAAAAGTCGAGCTTTCATGATATTACGTAGGTCATTTTCACAAATAACGAGAAATAACAAAGCGTTAAAGAACCAAACAGAGACCATATCACCAAGAATCCCAGGATAGCTATTCACAAAGACCATCAAAACTGATCTTGGAGACAGGCAATAACCTTAGATTGCTATTTTTTTTTTTACCACTTTATCATTCGTCTCAGACAATCAATAGCCTCATATCTGATAACTCCATTAAGCTCGGACACGCTCGTATATCATTAGGCCAGTAGAGGTTAGACAATATTGAAGTAATAAAATACAAAACATCTCCTCCGTCCAGTGGATCTACGAGAGGACATATATTTAACACAAAGTCAACAGCAGTTGATGTATTGAACAAGGTCTTAGAACAAGTAGTTGATGTATTGAACAAGGTCTTAGAACAAGTAGTTGAATTGATTTATCTGGCTCCAATAAAAAAATTGTGGATATACATGTTACTTTTGTTTTTCGTTTCTGGAAAACTAATAACTAGTACAACTAGTTATAAATAGTTCCGTTATAATTAGTTTAACCCGAGGGCAGCGCATACTGAAGATATAAACTTCTCACTAAAAAGCGTGCCTTACCATTGCTAAGTATCAATACAAATTTGACAGAAAAATGACTGAATACAATGAGTTATACAGGCTTAATGGCACCGAATTAGAGAAAAAAACGCCATTGGAACACAACCTAAACCAGTTGATGTCAAGGTAAATCTCACTTTGGATGCAGTTTACTTCTGATTTTAGCCTGAACAAATAAGCTAATGGTAATAAACACTATTAATTAATTATATTAGGGGATTCGCCCTATTCAGTTTTCACTTACCAACAACTGAACTTATGCAAGCGCAAGCAAACTAAAGTGAACGATTAGCAGAGTAGCTGAACCTTGAGCTTTGACATATGGTACAGACTTGTGGCTGTGCAGCAATGTCACTTCGCGACAACGTCAGAGCAATCATTAATTTGAATGTTTTCACTCATAATAAGTAATGGAACAAAGCAACATTCATCGGCTTTCAGAGAGGTGATATAAATATTTAATGAGTGCTACACGAAAGGAACAATGTCCGCATCAAGTTATAATGTCTGTTTTAAAGTGAAGGTCGTATAAAGTGTGTTCAAAGCTAGTCGCGTTACACCATAACATACAAGAGAACAAAAGTATATTTTATTATTATTTGAAACCTCAACAAATATATACGCCAATACTTTAGAAAAGATTCAGATTTGTATATTACTTTCAATGATGATAACATTGAAATAAGCAGCATCATCTGTGGTAACAGGAGGGCTAAAACAGTGCAATATGAGGAAGGAATAAATTACATATTTGATGAAGGTAAATACATTAATTGTATGCAGTTAATAGTACAGTGCAGCTTGAAGAGCTTTCTAAATTTTACTTGGTTAATTTACAAATGATTCAACCAGACCAGATATAGAATTTATAGACGACAAAGTCAGATTTGATACAACACATGGTAACTCAGAATACGAAGTAGCTGTAGTAGAGTCGGCTATAGGAAATGCAAATTTTGACATAAGTCATTCATACGTTTGAAAGGATTGAAGAAACGCTGCATATTGTTGAAAATAAAAGTACCTGTTTTAGACTCTCGTTCTGTTGGGTTGTTGATAACAACTTAAGACAATTTATCAGACATAAGATAGTATCTGGGCGTTTTCATTTCGTATTAAATTACTGACAAAGAACAGTATTTAAGATATCCTTAGTACGATCCTGTCAGTCCCTTTACTTACACAAATATCAATCAAATGTGGGAACATATCCAACGGCAAAAAATGAAAAAGAAAATACACTGAATTGAAATAAAAGTTAACTGAATAGTCTACCCAGACATTACACATGCAAGCGAGAAACAGATTTTCATAAAGAAGGGTCTGTATTAGTCACTTGAATGATCAGTGGCAGGCAGATATTGTGTACATTTGAGCATATGAAAATTGAGGTGTCCCGACAAAAGCGCGCAGGACAAAAGCGCGCCGACAGAAGCGCGCAGCTTAAAACCCCCGACAAAAGCGCGCCGACAAAAGCGCGCCGACCAAACCTGAAAAGTAGAAGTAGAAATGAAAAGTAACATCATTTCTAAGTTCCAAATATTATCTGAAGAGTCATTCTTCAAAGCTACTTGCGTACCTGAAACTGTATAAATAGCACACAAATATATTTAGGCCCAAACATTTGCAGTTATGGAAAGAACCGAATCCCAGAAGCAGAAAGAACACATTTTACGTGATGGCTATCGGCTTCAAAAAGATCGCATTCATTCGGATGGGAATACGTCATGGAGATGCGTGAAAAAAGACTTCAAAGGTCGGCTGAAATTTGATGCAACAGGTGCAGTAACTGTTGTTTCGGAGCATAATCATGCTCCCACTCCAGAAGTTAATGAAGTCGTTTGTCATCATCCGTCGGTCTACAAGTTGATCGACCATTTCCGCAAGGAGCAAGATCACGTAGAGCTGCAGATCGAACGCTATCAATCCGGCGTTAGACATCCCGAAGCGTCGAAGTCGAAACATGTTCAACTCAATCGGCGCCTGCATGCTTTAATTCTGACATACGGCAATGTGTCAACAATGGACTATCTGCGCGGAATCGCGCATAACATTGCACTGTAGATGACACTTGTAGTCAATGAACGTTTTGCATATTGAGATATTAATGAATAGATGATGTTATTTGATCTTTAAGGCCATATTGAGATATAAATTAATAAACGATGTTTAATAATCGTTAATGCTGTATTTGTTAGTTTCTTTACTAAAGACACAAAATGTTAATTGTAGGCTTTCGTCTTTGTGCGATTATCTCGGCGCACTTTTGTCCTGCGCGCTTTTGTCGGGGTGCCGAAAATTGCAATGATGGATATAAATACATTTTAACCGTGCAACATATTTTTTCAAAATATGCTTGGGCTGAAAAAGTGAAAAAAGAGATGACATATACAATGCCTTTGGAGAAATATTCAAAGACATAATACCTGGAAATATACAGTTTGATGAAGAAAATGTGTTTTGCAACAGTAACAATTTACTTGAAAAAGAAAACATTGAAAACGTTTAAACTTACTCCGACAAGAAAGCACGTGTAACGGACAGGTTTAACAGAACCCTCAAGACTAGAATGCGGAATCATTTTGTAGAAAATGAAAGGGTTGAAATATTTTGTAAACAATTAAAGATACAAAAATGGGTTGATGATTTATAAAAACTAATTGATGGCTACAATTATACTCATCACAGATCAAAAGACATGGCTCCTGTTGGCGCAAACAAGGAAGAAAACAGATTAAAAGCATGAATAAGTATATTTGGTTACTTCACAAATAATACGTTTGGAAACACCTAAATTTAAAATATGTGAAACAATCATAATATCAAAATAGAAACACGATGTCTAAAAAGCGCTATCTTCCTACAGCAATCGAGTGGAAGTATTAAAAGTCAGGCTAGTAATAATAGGTGATCCGGTATTGTACAAACTGGATGACGCTAAAATGTATGTATTTTTTAATGGAAAGGATATGATGATTCATTGAACAGCTTGGTACTGGCTGAAAATAGTACGCCACTGAGTAAATTAAGTACCAAAAGCACACCTCTTTTGCGGCGTCGATGCGCCAAAGACACTATTCTCCATCAGAGACGACAGAAGATCAGTAAGTAAATTACAATACTAAAGAGTATAAATATTTTCATGGTTTGAAAAGATAAAGAGTTTCTAGAATGTGACAGATGCAAAACAAACCAAAAGTGGTACAATAGAAAATGATGGAGTTAAATTATGCTTGCTATGTGAATTTGTCTGGATCTTCAGACCATCAAGAAAAAAGCACACTTAAAAACATCATAGGTAAATAACATAATGCTACACATGAAAAGCTGGATAAGGCGACTACAATCTACACCATTTCCTATCAGGGTCATAAATGACATTACAGAAAATTTGTAAAAAGATAACATTCAAAAATATGAACTTTATTCTCACTACAGCTCTGCAATCTAAAAACAATAAATACAATGTAAAATTCATTTTCTCTGGTCTATGAGCTTTTGAATCAAACGAAAGGTATCAAAATTCACATTGATGTTGATGCAGTCATGAGGACATTTAAACTTATTTCAAATTTAATTCAAAGGAGGCATATCAACTACACACTTAGCTATACATTTGTCCTGGATCAAATGTTTACCATGCTCAATTTTAACACATTCATAAAATCTTCCGTTACAAAGCATTGTCAGAAAATTAACCAAAATCAATTGATTTGGAAAGAGGCTTTACATATAACGGCTGAAGAAAAATCTAATGCACCTTTTCCAATCTGTGTATATATAGAGGCTGAAGATTCAATTTGTGTTTCTTCGAAACTATCATTTGACATAAAGTAGTAATTAAAATTAAACTACACCATGATAAGTTATTATCACATTGGGTTGTGCCAGCACACATGCAAAGCATGATTTTGCAAAAGAAAATGCTAACATTGCAGCAGGAAAAACTTCATAAAGAAAATGGAAAAACAAAATATAAAATACAAGAGATGAAAAGAGTAGAATAATTAAACGAAACTAAAATTTTGTATTCCAGCGGAGGAAATTAACCGATTAGAAAAATAAAACCAAAACCAAAAGAGTTACATGTGAATATGGGTACAAACAGTAAACTAAGGCTCAGTGTATTTCCATAATAATGTCAATTTAACATTAATTTTTGGAATCTAAAATAAAGGACTTTCAATTTTTTTTAAAAATTAATACTAGTACTGAACATTACCCTGTCCTGCGATTCAAATTAGACAATAAAGTGGTTAACTCACCTTAACCAAATTAAAATATAAAACATATTTAACCAGATAACAATTTACCACACTATAAACCAATTTGTTTATTTGTTTACATACAAACTTTTTTTTTAAATTTTTTGTTTGTTTGTTTCTTTGTTTTGTTTTGCTTTGCTTTTTTTTTTTTTACTACACTTCAAAATTTGACAATGATGACTCTGTGAAAACAGATACGGCATACAGGTAGGACGAGATTTTGGCGGAATCAAATAAACTAAGCAGTGTGGATGAACACATCTAACTTGTGAAATTTCATTAATACATTTGATAGATAAACTGTTCCAGAGTGAGTTAAATCTCTTTACACGTTTGATATGTATTTTATTTATTTCCACAAAAAACCTGTCCTCCAAATAAAAAATACCTTTGCATGAAGATGCTTTCAATCCAAATAAAAACGGTGCAGATTTAAAACAATTTAATTTGATCTGCAACAATTTTAATATGCACACACATCATGATTGGAGATGACTCCAGGGAAGAAAAAGAAAACAAAATACTTGATTGATATTGGTGCACCACGGTTTTGGGGACCTTACACGTGCTATTGTGTTACCTGCTTACAAACTTAAATATGACTATGGAACAGGTAATGTTGAATAATGGAGAACATTGACTGCTGATGAAATGAAATCTATGACAGAGAAATATGAATCTCTTGGCTGGACTTACTTATCTTTTCCAAGACAGCAAAGGATTAACATATGAAAGTATTGCAATGTAAGATCAAAGTATAAGATCTTATATAATCTGCATATTAGGTGCACGGGTACACTAGAGAACATCTAGTACACAGTCTGATTTGACCGTATTGTACATTGCTATAAAGTTAGTGAAGCTATTACTTTTAGGAGATTAAGGTTACGGTACAGATGAAAACATTATGGTAAAACTTCAGCAATACATAACAGATTCAAACGTGATATGCTGTTGGTGTATCTTGCTATTACCCAGGGGCATGGTCATGAACACGGGTGGAATGGTTGGAGACAACAATAATTTACAGGAATACAAGACACGTTTAAATTTAGAATAAACATTAAAATCTAAAACAATCTGTGACAGTACAACAAGAAATTTTTGAAGACAACGTAAATACACGGAGAAGATGGGCTTTGATTATCATGTCCCTACCATCAAGCATGCTAATGCGGTTGTAACTTCGGTGGACGTGCAGAGCACGGTTCGCTTTTTTGGACGTTCAAGTGACACGCAATAATTAAAAACATTTCAGCTATAATAAATGGAGATTTATAGTACAATCTACGGTCTACCTGAAGAAAACAACAAAACAATATATATATATATATATATATATATATATATATATATATATATATATATATATTTGTACCAACTCAATTGGTAACAGAAACGATAAACTATCCATTTTATTGCTGAGAATGGATTTTGTTGTTGAGTATTATATATTTCCAAAGTCAAAAACATACTCGTCTATTCTTCTATTACATTAACGACAAGATTGGAACAAGGTCTGTTTTAATACATAATGGTTCTTACAACCCATAGACTTACATGAATAAAGTCAAAGAGGTAATTACCTCAAATGTCTACACGAAGCAAGTATAGTTGTCGAATGTCCAAAATCGCAACTCAGAGTTACAATGACTTCAAGTAACAATTAAATAGCGTACATAACAATCTAAGATTTAAGAGTTAGCAACAAGAGAATACAGGCATCTACTGACTCTGATACAATTTGTGGATTTTTGAACCTAAAAAATTGATACATTTTTCTCGATCCGGTCAATAACACCAAAATTACTCTAATGGCTAGTAATCCTGTTTGCCAAAGTCTCCACATGTCAAAGGAATTTTTTTCACGGCAACATTTTTGATATCATGTTAATGGTGCTGACTAGCAATTATTAAGAGATACCATGAACAGGATAAGTATTAGCATAAAAGATGAATATGGAAAATTATCGATTTCCATGGCATGTATGTAACATGTTTTACTATCAGCTAAATAATACAAAGATAGCTGAAATATCTCTGAGAGGTCCTAGTGACTTAGACCTACATTTCATCATTGAGACACTAGCAGTAACTACTTCAATATGTGATACAATTAACAGCGACTCAAATTGCAATATTAATCCATCGCAAATTTAGAGAACAAGTTGACAATAAATTAACAGCTATTTAACAGAGTGGCGTTGAAAGAACTAACAACATCTTAGAACTACAGGAATAGGATGACGAGAACAGAGGAGACGATTTGACTAAATAATGATTTAACACAAAGTGAACGTTAATAAAAAAAAATCCAAACAGTAAGAGAAATTTCAGCACAGACACCTAACGTCCAACAATATTTACAACCAATCAAGCAGTTAAGACGGATATTTTGGAAACTTGCATGACAAAAATACAAAAAGTGTCTTTGGAAGACTATATTGCTTTAAACTCACAGTTGGAACTCTTATAGAGAGAAATTTGATATATGAAATTCAAAAAACAATCAAAAGATTCAACCAGTAATTAGTGACTTTAGCACTACATTTCCTGACTTTAACAATAAGATAACAGCCAACACCTATGCACTGTTACAGTTGCAGAAGAATAATGATTTAACAGAGATAGCCAACGACATTACAACTATAATCAAAGCATGAGAAAGCTACGAAAACCACTTAAGATTTATCTACTACAGTTTTGATTGATAAGATCAAAATGATAAGATTAGCATTCTGAGGTTGAACAAACAAATACAGATACGAAAGATTATGTTGATCGAGAAGCAAGTTATAAAGTCTGTGTTGTGCAAGGTGCTATTGATGAAGTAGACAACAGGATAAAACGAATGACAAAAGATTTAATAGATTTGGAACAAATGTTTACAATAGAGACAGATACATTTAAAACCAAAATAGATATTTTTAAAAAGACTTCCATTAAGTAGCAGCACTGATGTTGTTAACACCAAATGAACAAAAACATTGAGACACTAAAAACTGAATTGAACTCGGAAATGGGTATAAATAATATTGACTTGTTTAATAGAGTTAGAATATTGAAAGACGACATCAATGCATACAGAAGGCATTTTGATGAGAAAAATAAACTAATGTCATGATGTATATTGCTTAACGATTTACGTATTGCACCAAACCTGTCAATTCCGTGTGGTATTGAACTAAGTGTCAATTTAATAGATGTAATTTCAATTGTTTGAGTGATAATACCTGCTAATAATACAAACAGAGGAAAGGGCTGTTCGACGTTTTGTGTATGAAACTACAACCCTGATATTAGTCTTCGTGGTGTTTTGCTGAATTCAAGTTAGTCATAATAAAATCAGTAGAACAAAAAGTTATTTTTTACAAAAAATTATTTTTTTACAAATCTGGTTTATACACACTTGTTATCAGCTTGTATATTGAACCTTAACGATTTTATAACCTTTGTAATAAATTTACATTCGATTAGAGGAAAGCAACCAAAGAATTACTTACTCGTTTGACTTTAAAATTGATTCTGAGGCTAATCGTTGCAATATAAAAGAATCACTTACATAATAACAAGAGAACAACGTTTCAATAATTGAACTAAAACACAAAGAAGGACTTCTTGAGTCAGGATGTAAAATAAAAATGATAGCCGTACAAACATATGTTACTCTTAAATAACGTCGTTTTTATCAACAAAATCACATAGCAATGGCTGCAGCAAAAATAATTACTGGATGGGCAAATAGCTGACTGTCTAGCATTGGAAAGAAGCATTCGTCTATTCAGTTTATCAGATCCAGATCAAGCTGACAGCAAGAATTAAATTATGATAAAAACATGGAATAACTAAAGAGAAAAATTACATAATTCTATAAAAACAGAGCCAAGACACTTGACTGCTTGAATGAAAGATTGAGAAAACAGGGTTGTTGTATTATATACATACCGTGCAACTTTAAACCCGAGCAAACTTTATTAGTTTGTATACCAAAGCTGAGTTCAAATATCATGTTTGTATAGATGACTATTTTTGTGTCGTTTGATGTAAAGGTGACAGGAGATACTAAAAGCAATGATGTAATCAAAAATGTAGGTAGATTGCTTATGAAATATATATCACCATCCTAAGGAAGCGATGATCTTTTAAAGTTAAATAACTACAACATCTTTATAATATAAAAAGATTTGTAGTTACTTGATGTGTTTAGGACAAATAGGATAGAACAAGGCATTATATATGATGAACTGAATTGAGCAAGTTACGATCATGGGCAGGTAATGCACAAAATGCAATGTACTTAAGCTATACAGTCTGTAGTGTAAGGGAAGACAAAAAAATATTTAGTGGAAAATAAATGAATATGTAAAGGAAAGAATATTTACCCTTCAAAAACTTATATCGCATGTGATTATCTAATAATATACAAAGAAAGGGAATGTAAATGTGTTCTCTAAGTATATATTGCATCTATAGCATCATATTTGTACGGTTGACAATTGTTCATAGATTATTTATTGCTTTTTACCATATTGCAAATTCAGCATAAAGATATATTTTACATGATTCCATGGATGCATCAGGGAATGGTTGCATTCGGAGACGGGAATCCATATTTCACACCCAATTTTCGTGGGACATACTTCCTGAATCACGAGAGCTTTGTGGATTTAGTGTGTTTTTCAAAGAAAATTGGGTTGCATTAATTCTGGAATACCCCGCTAGAATTTGCGTCAGATGGGAACGATTGCGATAACGTTTTAACCGTTGTGCTGATAAGTATGTGCTTTTCAAAAAGCGATATTTTACAATTTCATCCAAATATTGGAATAGCTTTGAGTGGAAATTATTATATCCGTTGATGGACTAAACATTGTGTGTATGTGTGTGTGCGTGTGTGTGTGTGTGTGTGTGTGTGTGTGTGTGTGTGTTAAGAACTAAACCTTTCGTTGACGAAATTCTATTATAAAAAAATTAATCCAATAACAACATACTTCTGATACAAAAACAGTTTTTTGCTCCAATTTGTTGAAATGTTTTCTGTGATGAACATTATGTGCCTGGTCATATATAGAGGCTCTTATATGAGTGACAATTTCAAATTAAATTTATGAAACGAATTGTTACTTTTTATTATTCCACAATTTTCATAAATTTCATTTGAAATGAGCCCAAATGTGAGATTCTATCGATCGCATAACGAAATATATTTATTTTACTTGACCAAACCACAAAATAGGTTATTGAAATGACTTTGAAATACATTCGGACGCCTCGGTCGTTACGTGTTTCTTTTGCGTGATGTCTTGACGTCATTTGTGACATCATGAGGTGTCATTGCACAAGTTACATATATGAAAACCATAATATGGATATACTGGCTTCAATAACATAGTAGTTATGTGATAAATTAGTAATTTCAATTGACTTTTTATTTTAAACAATTTCTGTTGAAAGCAAATTGTTGTTGATGACAAACGGGAGCACTGATAGATCTATCCCTATTGTAATATTATATCTGTTTCAGAATTTAAAAAATATAAAAAAGAGTGAACCTAACAATCATTATTATGTAAATTTAATACAAGCGCTTGGTTACAGAAAAAAAGTATTTATTCATTATCTGAAATGTAATTGAGCATTCTTTTTGTGTCAGAAAATTTCTCGAACCGAAAACTTGCACTACTTCTGTGAGGCTGTCAAAAACATCATCCAGCCAAACATACCGCAGCATAGTTGCGATTGGCGCTACCGTATTATACAATTATGTTACCTAACACTTGATCGGTCTCCAATCCACAAGAGATCAATGTCAAGATGTTGAGTATTATATTTGAATAAACTTTCAAATATAACTTCTTTCTTCGCGTGTTTTTTTTTTTTTTTTTTTTTTAAACTTCTGTTGGGGAGAGAGTGCGCATGCGCAGAATTAAATAGTTGCAAATTATATAATTTTTATAAATGAGATTTTCAGCAATAATTGGATTGCGAAATTAAATAGGCGCTAATATGTTTCACACCAAGATCCTCCCAAATTTGGTAGCCATGAAAAATCTAGGTTTATAGTGTTTTTGAAGAATTATTTGATCTGATACAGTGACATTAACCTTTTTAAAATTAAAATTATGCAATGACTAAAATTTTCTAATGTTCCATATTGAAACATAAAGCAAGAAACACAGAACATCTTAAGCAAATAAAGATCGACAGAAAGAAAACTTAATACTCTTGGGAATGTTGTCTTTTCAAACTAGCTTGATTGCATAGAATGTAATACAGCTACTTACATTGCTCGCCATTGCAAATCCCCACGCTTTTTATGCATGACCCACCCACAGCACCCCCACCCCCAATACAGAGGGTTTTACAATGCCCCCCCCCCCCCCGAAAATAAATGTCAAAAGAGATAAAACAGATGCATACACACATTGAAGCACATAGAGAAGTACAGTTTCCTTATTTTGTTCATTAGACTGCGCAAAAAATGTCTCCAGTACAAAAACAATATACTATTCCTTGCGGTTGTTACCTTTATTCCAAATTATGCTTTTCTTGCGGTTGTTACCTTTATTCCAAATTATGCTTTTCTTGCGGTTGTTACAGTTATTCCAAATTATGCTTTTCTTGCGGTTGTTACGTTATTCCAAATTATGCTTTTCTTGCGGTTGTTACCTTTATTCCAAATTATGCTTTCCTTGCGATTGTTACAGTTATTCCAAATTATGCTTTTCTTGCGGTTGTTACAGTTATTCCAAATTATGCTAACATTCGATTCCATTATAAAACTCTCCGACAATTCTATCATCAAAATAAAAGATGCGTATTTTTTTTTTTTTTTTTTTTTCGAATATAAGGGAGGAAATGCATCCTTTGTTGCCCCACATAATGGAAGCTGCATGGCACCAGCTTACTAAGCCTGGAATCCAGACTAAAAATTAATCACGTACTGCCCGCGATCAATCTGATGTATTGCCTGTATTGAACTCCTGGAAAGTCAGTGGAAAGCGTAATTTGTTTGACAGTTGTAGGAACAAATTACATCAGTCCAGCATACGAAATCTTTAATTTAACTGGGGTCAACTTTATATCACCCATAGTTCTGAAGACAATATGTATGTACCAATACCAATCGAGCTTGATACAAATTCTTTTGCATTTTATGTTTGTTTGACACGATGTTTTCGTCACATTTTAATGCAGTCTATCCCTATTGTATGTATGTATGTATGTATGTATGTATGTATGTATGTATGTATGTATGTATGTATGCATACTCTATCTCATTCGTCATTATACTGATGAGGTAAAACATGAGAAAATGACATAAAATACGCAAAATCTCTGAGAAAAAAAGAAACAAAAACATTTTCTTCGTAGCATACTATCAGAAATATAACCATTGTCTTAATTTTTGCGGAACACTAGGGAATGAAAAAAAAACAACAAGATTTCTCTCTCTTGTGGATTGAAAGTATCATGTACAAATACTTTTGAAATAAATTACACCAATAACATTTTTAAAAATTTAAAAAAATTAACTTGTTCAAGTACTTGGCCGCTTGGGAACGGAAAACATTTTTTCAACAATAAAAGTCATACCTTTAAATGAGATCTTTTCCAAGAGGCAAGCAAGTACGAACCAACAATTTTAATTGTATCAATGAACAAGTTATACGCACTGTTGTTGAACGTCAGCATACAATACATTTCTTTCTTATAGTTGTAGGGGTTCTTGATCATTTGAAAACGAAACTATGATACCATAGCAACTACAGCTGTTCAATTCTCAAATAGCCTGAATAAAGGAACAAAAACAAAAAAAAAAAAAAACAAACAAACAATGCCTTGATTTAGGTCATTGTAGAGATAAAACCTGTTGCACTAATGAACGGGGTTGCTTACACCTGGAAGATTTGCTGATTATAAATATTTATCATCCAAATATTGTTTATCTTAATTATTTCGTTTCTTTTAATCTAACTGAAAGAAGATTTGCTCACAGTTGAAAAAAGATCATCTTTATTCTTTGCAGTTTTCCTTACTCTGATTTAAAATTTACAAAAAAGAAAACAAAATGGCTATGATGTTGTTTTTCAAACTAAAAACCTCAATGTTTTGAGATACCATACAAACCTGCGTATTTGCACTCTAGAGTTACTGTGGATTACGTTGCGGGGTTGAAAGGGATTGATACTGATGGTTGGCATTTAGACAAGGAAAAGCATGAAGATTCTTCATATTTCTTATTTATTTCACTAATCTCCCGTTCCATATACAATCCTTGCCGGTCTAGGTCTAAGGTATCAAATGTAACAAATAATTTACCATTTACACATGTTGCGTTTTTCTTAGCAAAGCAAACAACTTTAGAACACGATAGAAACCTCTAAATTTATAGCATGAATTTGACTTCAGTGCAAATTTTATGACGGTTAACGATCTTGAAATTCTTCCGCCATCTCACAACACTTGCTGAACAAGCTTTCGCTAAAAGGAAATGATAAATGTGAACGCCAAGTAATCCTACGTCGCATATTATGGGCTTGGTTTTGCATCGATCAGAAAGTTTCCAAACGTTTCAGAGGCTTCCTACTTCAGATAACTAATATTGATGACGCCAAATGAGCTGTTATTAAGAGAAAGATGAAATAAAATGATACGTAGGTGTATTTACTGCAGAATCACTCAAAGCTTGTATCTTGCATCTGTTAAAACATATTAAATGAAAATATTGATTTATTTCCATATTTTTAGCAAACATAAAAAACTACTTGAGAGAATGCTTTAAAATCGTGTTGCGTATAAATGACATCTCGGCCTTGCACGACAACTATCAATCAACTAGTACATAACATACATTTCTATAAACAGCTGACCAATCTAATCACCAAACTGTGGGTTTACTTAACATTTTTTCCCACATTTGGGTCGGTCAAGAGGTCTGTCAGAGAGATTAGTGGGTCACTTGTACTGTATAATATATGCAATTTCAAATCCTTATAATTTTAGCATCTCGTCAAATTTTCGTTAATTTTTTTTAGAAACAAAATAAAAAAAGTTCTGTGTTAATCACTATGAGTTTTTTCAAGGAGAGAATAAGAGAATATATATATATATATATATATATATATATATATATATATATATATATATATATAAATGGAGTTCTAATGCTCAATTGCACCATATTGGTTTCTCATTTTTGACAAACAAAAACATCTTTTGATTTACCAGTTGTTAAACTAGATAGAATTACCCGCTTCATTTTGCGATAGAAAACAATTGTGAACCATGTTCTTCTTTGTTTTTTGTGTAGTTCTTTCCAAACTGTCGATTGCTAAGAATATTACAGAAAACTTGAGGCAATTGTGTGGTCGTCAATAATTTATCATAAGTGACCATACCTACAGCCTTGTTGTCAGCCGAAACGGTATGTTTGATAATACAACATGCAATAATTCTCCTGAAAAATGGCCCCGTTTGTTTCATAAACAACTAACCAAGAGTCTTTACCTTTTCCGATTTACAAATATTTTAATCAAAACTTTACGAGACTTGAGAGACCACCATACGGTCACACAAAATATAAACGATAGACTGTTTCTTGAGGTACAGTATGGCAGTTGAAAATATGCGTTTATGTAAGAACGGATGGATAGATGGATTGATTGAAGGGTGGTTGGACGCATGCATACATACATACATACATACATACATACAACGACACAATAACCAAGCACTTGTGCAGTGCTCTTTAATCTGCTTTAATCCTCTTAACTTTAATTTTTTTCACACAAAACTAACAACTGTCTCAGTAATGTTAGTTTTGTGTGAAAAAAATTAAAGTTAAGAGGATTAAAGCAGATTAAAGAGCACTGCACAAGTGCTTGGTTATTGTGTCGTTGTATGTGGACGTGCGCAGACGTTTTTATTAAAACATTCATGACAAGAAGAAAAAAGGACTCGAAAAGGAGGCGTCGTTCTCATGAACTCGTGCAAGGCCAAGCAAAAAAGGCAAGTGAAATCTAGCACGTGCAAACTGAACATTCCACCAAATTAGCTTCCAATCCCTATTTACTTGAATCTGCCAATGACTGTATTGCCTCTGAAATTTCATCTAACATGGCGTTAAGTGAACTTGCTGTTGATAATTTTGTTAATAAATCGTTAACAGGCCATTCTAACAATCGGTGATTACTACACCTATTACTAAGGATGTGGGTCGGACTGTTGTGGATAAATTACGCGAAGAATTCTTCAGTGACATTCAAACTTTGGGAGCCTTGGTGGCAAAGGTTCGTGCAGAACTTCGAAAGAAGGCTGACAAAATAGAGATGCTCAAGAACCAGTCAGATAACCTACATCAGGACTCACGACGACAGAGCATGTCTATATATGGTGTCCCCGAGTCAGAGCCATATCCTAACCCTGGCCGTGCAATTGAGGTACTGCAATTGAGGTAAATGGGAACTAAAATATTCTGAAGAAAAAACAGCAAACGTTAACAAGAAGAAAAGAGAAATTGAAAGAGAAAATACGGAGTTATTTGTGCTCAGACTCGCAAAGGATATTAGTGTAAACCTGACAATTGATGACATTAACAGGAGTCACTGAGTAGGGACATCCAATCAGAAAAATAGACCAATCTTGGTTAAGTTTATGACCTATTATTAGTATCTAGAAATGAAGCAAGCACGATCTAAATTAAAAAAAAACTCAAACCACCTGTTATAATGTACTTAAGTGAGGACTTAGCACAAACAAGAACTGAAATCGCTAAGCAAGCAAGAATTTTGAAACAGGATGGGAAAATCAAAGATACCTAGGTGAGGGATGGGTCGATCTTTATCAAAAAGAAGGATGAATTGGTCGTCTGAATCACAACTTGGACAGCAATGCAGACGTTGATGGACAACTTCAGTCTTAAAGCTCGCATTAGCACACAACCTACAGCAACACCCTTCCTGACACAACCACCTGATTCTCACAAATCCCTGCTGCTTCATCTGACGAAGAACAATCCTCCATGCTATTCTAATTAGTATCTGTGTTGTAAATATATCCAGAGTTGATAACGGAGAGAAATTTAAAAGTATCAACACGCTTGTTACGTAATTCACGTGCCTGTACCATTGACCATGTCTGTTATAATCTGGAATTGTAAAATCAAATATAATGATTTGTATCCCATGAGAAATTATCGCCCAAGAGAAATTCAGCAACTCGGTATTTTAATTACTTCTTATTTTTTGTTCTCTGTATCTGGAATGTTTATCAAGGACACTATTTCACTATGTTTGTTCATCTTTGCAGCACATTTAGTTAAGTTCATATTTATATCCAAATCCAAGTCCAAGTTGCAACAAACCGGTTGTGATTTACATATGTGTTTATATGTGTTGAAACAGACGTGTTTATAGGTATTTGCATTTACCCATGAAGTCTGAGCATGCAGACGCGGTGAACAGCCATGGCAGATGTGCTTTTTCGTCACTAGAAGGCATAACTTAATGTCAGTCTCAATTACCCAGCATAGATTGGCCATATGTTTGTTCCACTGTGTCATACGTGCAAACGTACGCGGTTGTCTTGACCAAATAGTCGTATTAATGGTGTTCTTGTATATATGGAAATATGGCAGTATTATTTGATATATTTAAGAATTATATTGTGTGATCAGTACAATATAATTGCAACTGTTAACTACAGTTTATTTTCTTTGTACGATTTGACGGACCTTAACACATACATCATTTAGCTTTATATTTGTCTTCACCAGCAATATGGTTTTCGATTGTTGTATTAATGTATTGGTTAAGTATCCTTGTGCTGATATCAGAGATAGAACTTAACCCCGGTCCGGAAGCCTGGAGAAATCATTGTAATAGTATGCACCTTAATGTACAGAGTCTTAGACCTAAAATTGATTAGATACAGGTAAATGTACAGAGTCTTCTACCTAAAATTGATTTGATTCAGGTAAATGTACAGAGTCTTAGACCTAAAATTGATTTGATACAGGTAAATGTACAGAGTCTTAGACCTAAAGTTGATCTGACACAGGTAAATGTACAGAGTCTTAGACCTAAAATTGATTTGATACACCTAAATGTACAGAGTCTTAGACCTAAAATTGATTTGATACAGGTAAATGTGAAGAAGTTTGAGACATGGCTTAAACGGAATATTCTAAATTATGAAATAGCTATTTAGAACTATGAATCGTTCCGGAAGAATAGGGCTACACATTGGGGTTGGTGTGGCTATTTATGTAAACAACATTCCGGCAATTCTAACGTCCGACTTGGGCCTTCCTGACCTTGGATGTATATGGATAGAAATAAACATTAAAGGGAAGAAGTTGTTTGTTGCAGGAATATACAGACCGCCTGAGAGCGTCTCGAATTCAGTATAGAGAGAGTCCAATCCACTAATCCTGACTATGTAATTTTAATGGGAGATTTTAATGAAAATTGTTTCCTTTCAAAATAGCAAAATGGCACTGTTGTGTCAGTGAAGTAATCTTCATCAGTTAATAACCAACACAACGAATTTTACAGTGTATTCTGAGACCCTGGTTGACCTTATTTTGGTGTCAAACCCTGATTTCGTGCACTCTGCTGAAATTTTGGATCCTTTTCACGCTGAAGGTGTTCTGTATCACTGTGCTATATATGCTACTTTTACATGTATCATCCCTAAATCAGCATGCTATAAAAGAGAAATCTGGTTATACAACCAAGGGAATTATTTTCGTTTGAATTCAGTACTAGTGTCTTTCTCTTGGAACAGTGTAATTAATAAAAATTATGTCAATGTCAGTGCTGATAATTGTATAGGTATAATACAGGATGCAGTAAGGAAATGTGTACCAGACAAACGTATAACGATCCACCTTGCATGCATAACGAAATCAGGAGACTATTAATGCAGAGAAAACGATTGTACGATCAAGCGAAACGTATTCAAAATCCCAGGCAATGGTTTCTTTACAGGCAAACGAGGAACTTGGTTATTACTGAGATTATGAAGTCTAAATGTAATCATTACAACACGCTGATGGAACGAATTAGGTCGTAACCCGAAAGACTAGTGGAAACTAATTAGAGAAATTTAAGGAAGGTCATAAAAGAAATCTTGCGAATCTTTGATTGCAAATGGCACAGTTATAACTGATGACGAAGAAAAGGCAAAAGGTTTCAATGATTTATTTTGTGAACATTAAACTGTACAAACCGAACGTTTACCTCAAAATTCACGAACTAGTCCCGCGAGATTTATCGTATTCTGTTCTTGATGACAGTACTGTAACTAAGGATGATGTTTAATCTTTTACTAGGTCTAAATCCATCGAAAGCATTTGATCCTGACTTGTTGCATCCTAAATTACTCAACAGAATTGCACAGTGGATTAAGTACCCACTGTGCTGCATATTCAATATCTCTTTGCAAACTTTAATGTTTCCAGATCGCTGGAAATCAGCCAGCGTGGTGCCTGTGCATAAGAAAGGTTCCAAAACTGCTGTGTCAAATTATCGTCCTATATCTTAACTTTGCACTTTATCTAAAGTTTTTGAGAAGAGTGTATATAAATATCTAAATAATTAAATTGTGATAAAAAGAAGAGTTTTAATGAAAGAACTTTTATGAAATTTTCTGTCTTTCTAAAAGCTAAAAAAGTAAATTTGCTTTTATTCCTAATAATACTGCTGTCATCACATCTAATAAATCTAAATACAGATTCTTATGACACATAGAGGGTTTTTAAATTACAACTTATTCTTATTTCATTATAACATGGACACAACACTAAAAAGTTAATTTCGTTTTCAATAATATTCCTACTGAAATGATACTTACAACATTACATTGATATAGCCCGTCTTCCATTAGTGTATGATTCTCCTCCCCTTTTCTATCTGTAGATTATGACTAGAAAATCTCAGTTTGCTGAAAGCTAATCTATGATGTTTATTATTAACAGATATAATATATTTTCAATAAGCTTTGAACGTCACATTATAAATCAAGTTTAGAGTATGATCTGATACCCCCCCCCCCCAACAAAAAAATGCAATTCTTGATTGTATGCGTCGTTAACTCTTTGAGCAAATGCAAAACCATCGATATCACCTACATTCTGATAAAGCCATACGTAGTGACATCCATATAAACGTAGAATATATAATGTGAGTAAGTCTTTATTATCAGTATTTCATATATTTCATGGAATACCTATTGCTACTGTTTTGAAAAATGTGAAAACCAAACAATAATAAATGTTTGCAGTAGTGGACTTGTAAGGAAATCTTCCGATTTCACATAAAACTACAGAAGCTACAGTTGATGCCTTCACATTTCAAAAAATCTTTTAAAAAATTAACTTGAACTGACACTATATTTTCTAAATGTTCGTAATAATAGGTACTATCATGTAACTACACTGATTTAGTGCTTGTCACAATTTATATAAAGTATAAATACATGTATATATGACTTACACAGCTTTTTCAGCAGATTTTACCAAAGAACTCATGTCATTTTTTGCATAATAATGTACAAGTAAAATATAACATTTGATATTTATCATAAGAGACGATTTCTCTTATAATACCATTTTCAGTTTATTTCACCTGTCTTCTCCTTCTGAATACTATAAAATTAATTTTACTGAAATTTACTTTCGTGCCATATTTATCACAGACTTTATCAAGTGTGTGTATCAAGTTCTATAGATTTATTACAGTGTCAGCTAAATTTGCCATGTCATCTGCAGACAACATCTGCATTAAATTTGGCACTTTTGTTAATCAGTAAATATACTCTTACGGTTTGTTGCTTCTAATAATTATGTAAATTCATTTATATCACCAAAGAAGTGGTCTTAATATATAACCTTGTTTTGTACCAACATTACAGTAAAATTCTGATAATCCAGATTTACACAAGACTTCATTTGTGAAAACATCGATCCCAATATTTTAACATTTGTAGAACTCACGTTGTTTTTAAGCTATGCATAAAGTAGAATTGGGTGCTTTATACAATCCAAAGTAGTGGAAAAAAATCAATATACCGTGTATACTCGCGTATAAGACGGGTCCAAATTCAAACAACATAGACCCATATCTGTGTTTGTTTTACTAATTAGTCCTTACAAACTGCATAGACCCATATCTGCCGGCGCATTATGCGCTGGCAGATCTGGGTCTATGCAGTTTGCAGTTGGTAGAAGGTTATACGCGAGTACATACAGTAGATGCAATACGATACTCTAATATTTTGTGCAGTTGCATATGATATTTAACAGTGATCCATTGTTGTTCTTTGAATTTATCCTCACATTCTGCATAGAATAGAAAATAGTTACTCAATAGCTTAGTGAAAATTTTGCTCACTACATTAAAAGTGATATGACGATAATTACAATAAAAGTGATATGACGATAATTACATTAAAAGTGATATGACGATATTTACATTAAAAGTGATATGACGATATTTACATTAAAAGTGATACGACGATAATTACATTAAAAGTGATATGACGATAATTACATTAAAAGTGATATGACGATAATTATTGAGGTCCTAAATATCTCATTTATCTATGTATATAGATATACATATAATGGATGTATACTACTCTTCTGGAAATTCTCCTTTAATAAAGATAGTATCAAATAAGATCTTCAAATAATATGGCAATGTATCAAAGTACTTTAGGCATTTCAACTGTTACACCATCCATACCCTGAGCTGTTCCATTTTTCATCAGTGAAATAGCATGTACACCTTCATTTCTATCTACCTCTTCATTTTTTTCTACCTCTTCATCGACAGATGTCTTTGAAAGTCAGATAATACAGAGTTCACGTGTGCTTTACAATGTTTATCACTATTAGCAATTTAGCAGAATTTATACTCGGAAAATAACCAACCAATCTTTACTGAATATGCCATCTGAAATTTTGGTAATAATTTTAGTAAAACTTCTCATTTTATTCCACATATCGTTTGCATATTTCGTTAGAATGAATTGATCAATAGTTTCGTTTCATTTCGATCTGTTGCTTTCTTGGGTCATAAGGTTTTGATGTGACTTTTTGCCTCTTTGTAACTGGTTCATTCCACAACTGAATTACTTTTCCCGAATTTGTTGTTTAAACCTGTATATTTTTGTGTTTTTGATCTACTAGGTTCTCTATCAAACTAATCAGGTATTTACTTACTGTTCCTATATTCTTTATTTATTTCGTCTTCATAAATATACTTAAGTGTCAAATACAGAAAATGATTGGTGAAATAACTTTCATATTTTTCTCATTCCTACATTTTCACATGTGAAAAATATATCCTTATATTTTCACATGTGAAAATACAATATTTCCCATCATGCCATGCGACGCTCGGTTGTGTGTGCCTACAGAAGTAATTCCTGCAGAACGGAAAACGAGCACTATGTGAGCTAGACCAAATAAATGGAAACCGCATATACCTTTCAGGCATGGAAATTATTCTTCTCTGAAGAAATTTGACTTGACGCCGTTCGCGTTTCTATGAAGTTATTTCCCCTTACTACCCTGGCAACAATGATAAACCCGCTGTGGTGCATTGTTGAATCGGACTTGTTTTGTGGTCAGATAGGGCCAAATAGTTAACAAATTGTCAACAATGTAATTTACTGCAACAGATTAGGTCATTTCAATCGTACCGCTCTCTTGAGTCGCTGATATTTATATAATCAGCCTATGAATTGGGTTGAAAGTGAGGTGAATTAACGAAAAGAGTGTTGGGGTTTGTGTGCTGACGAATGAGTTTAATCTTCTAAGCTTCGATTCAGAAGGAAATTTGGTATATTACAAAAAGAAAATGTTCTTTTCCTGCGTAAATACTGCATACATTTCATAGTGTGGTATGAAAAACGCCACTCGTTAAAATATCACGTATTAACGTAGGAAAAGAAAATGCCCAATAGTATTTATATCTCTTTCTAAATACATACAAATAGAAGACATCCTTCATGCTGTATATTTTCTTATAATTTTCATTTAAATGTTTCCGCAAAAACAGATTCTATTTATACTTGAATCTATCTATAACATTAGGATTTTCAGACATTACTTTCCTTGCATCCATATTTTCTCTGATAAATGCATTGGAATGGAAAATGATCTGATATATCAATATGTACAACTTTTATATAAATCAGCTTTTTAACGAAGTAGGTAAAGTGAAATAATCTAGCACATTTGTTTTAACCCAAATATTACAAAAAGTATTATACATATGAATTATACCCCGAGAGTTCTTTTCGGATTTAATCCATGTTTCATACAATCATATTCAGTCAAATTTTGACATATCATATATAATACCCTGCCTATTGTACATATTAAAAACCAAATGCGCTGATCAAGATCACTTTCAGTAGGACCATGGTTACCCCGTCAATTCGTTTAATATTGTTTAACGTTTTCGACCTCGCAGTACACAGCGTCCCTTTGACCGTCATACTTGAGGTTTTATACCCTGCCATGATTATGGCACGCATTAAGCGGACTTGAACATTTGGGAAGTCACATCGAATCTGATCAATATCCTCCAACAGTTTCTTTCTTATGTCTCTTACTTCCTGGCTGTTGTCTTTAGACAGTTTCACTTTCTTTTGTTTAATACTTTGCTGTTGCTATGACTTTCGTTTTTGCTTCCAACGTCCAAATCTCACTTCAATGCTTCGAATTTGCCTCTTCTCAGTATCCTTTGAGCCAAGCCTGTGTGCTCTCTCTATATGCATAAAATTATCATCAAAGACAGCCTCCAGACATAAAGTATTCGCTAGCATTTCTCTACCTTTTCTTTCACAAACTTCCCATTTCTCTATATCTTCCTCTTCCACTCCTTACAATGTGAGATTATCTCGACGGGGCTGCTTTTCTAGTTGTCTAACTGCAGTAATTCTTCAGAAAATCTATTCTCTTTCTGTTGGCGTTCAATTGTTTTTGTTGTCATAGTCCCTTGTTGTTTATTAACATTTTGAAATTCTTGTATTAATGAATTTATTTCCATTTGTTGTATATCAACGTTCTTAGTTAACTGTTGTCTCAAGTAAGTTAAATACAGTTCTATGCAGGGCCGGATTAAGACCTTTAGAGGCCCTAAGCACTGAAAAGATTATGGTGCCCCCCCCCCATGTAATTCAAAATAAAAACAATACTAAACTGTAATTTATATTATTTTTTTTTGTTTGTCCCTGCTTTGCTGGTGCCCAAAGCACGTGCTTAGTCTGCCTATCGGGTAATCCAGCACTGGTTCTACTCTAATCCATTAATATTAATTACCCAGTTGAGGAGTGCTTTGTTCGCTTCTTAGCAGGACCAGAATTTGTTTCCATTCATTCTCTGATCAATAAGAAAGCCAGCGCCAGAAGCAGTAGGGTGATATTCCCTGGAATTGGAGATCAAACTCGAGATAGCATTGGAACAAAGACATCGCACTGCCGTTGCAATATCCACCCCCGTATTCAAGAATTGAAAGCTCCTTGTTTTTTATGCAAATTTTTCTTCGTGTTTGAAAATTAGACATTTATCTTCTTTAACCAATACTACGTATACGAAGGGTTTACATATTCATACAATGGGACTTGACACCTACCGCGGATTGCGTTCCAAACGTTGAAAGAGATTACAAAGTACGTTTTATGGCTCGGACATGAAATGTACACTGTGCTAGTCGCATAAATAAGGCTATTGTTAAAGGAAAATCATCAAAGATTTACAACCTGCCATAAATAGACTTCACAGCCTTGCTGTTTCAGAATTCCGATGTGTTATTAACAATATAAATAAAAATGTCATAGAGTAAACATTCCCTTAGCAACATACATTTATCACTATGTACATGATAAATAGGAAGCATGATTTTTCACAATTGTTGACATATTGCATTTTTAAATATTCATCTATTGTTTTATGAGCATTTGGTGACAGGGTACCGTTTTCAATACTTTCATCCATAATAGCTCTTATTTTGACACAGATATTTTATTAAGTCAAATAAAGGATGCACACCAATCGTTGATTTGTTTTTTCTATTATTCGATTGTTCTGACTCCTAACTGTGTAAAAAATATCTTCTTTTTTTCTTTTCAAAACGTTCAATACTTCAACGTTTCACCAGAGACCATCTTTCATCAAACCCATCTGTTTTACAGATGACACATTAGAGTTTCATGAGGCAAAAAAGAGTTAGCTCATCTTCGAGTCATAACTGGTTATGCACAAGCAGTTTCAAAGGACTTCCCAGTATTTCGGACTTCTGCAATTTGAGACCTAATTAGACGCATCACAAGACTCTAAAATAAGCTTGAGTCTTCGTATTTCTACAGAACATTTTTACTCATTTCCTTTTTTTAAGTTGCAATAAATCCAAAATTACAATATTCGTAGCAAAGTGAGAGAAAAGAGAGAGAATATTTTCCAAATGAAGCAACGATAGAACCGAGTCGCAATACTGCTAATACTAATGGACATATACCCTTTGCACCTGGACCTTACCTGAGAGACAGCATACGCTAAGTACTAACAGGACTGCACAGGGAATTGAACCTAGTAGTGTAGAGCAAGTGATTATCACAGCGCTGTTCTGCTTCGATCAATGCATCTTAAACAGGGTAAAGTGAATTATTTGACATATGTTAGAAACAGTAGAATATCTGCTTGATTTGTATGTGTATTAGTTCTGTTACACGGTTTCTATTTGTATCTATAAACCGCATCAAAAGGCAAATCCGTACAATTATTGCTTTGCATCGACTTGAATTATGTGTCCTAATTAAATAAATGTAGAGAGAGTTTTAGTTGTATGGTTTTAGATAATTGATATGCTCAAGCAGGGAAAGGGAGTGAAACACGGTGTTGTAAACTTGGAGTCTATATATCTCTCATTTTCTTTCTTTCTGTCCATCTGTCTGTCGTTTAGCTTGTTTTTATGTCCTCTTGACACCCTATATATCTATCTATATATCTATGAATCTGGATATATGTACGTCGGTCTGTTCAGTAGGATAACGTTGCGAACTATCTTTTCATTTTGCTACATTTTTTGATCATACCATGGAGGCAATCTAGTCCATTAAAAGCAATTTCAACGGTAATTAATATAGTACTTGGCAGCTGGTTTGCTTATTAGTACATTATATAAATATATTATGCAGTTTTAGAGAGAGAAACAAAAATCACCCACAACTGCTCCTCGTTACATGACCATGTTTTCTTCCCTATAGTTTCTCGCACGGTAAAATAATATTTGATTACAAAATATACGAGACAGAATAGTAGATGTTATTATCCTGAACGTGTGAACCTGTTGAGCATCCAATCCCCTGATTGCACTTTGCAGTGAATTATATGTACTCTGTGGTGCCGTTTTGATCATAGCAAAATGATATACTCTTATGGACAATTTGGGGATTATATAGTGGCGTCACTAGGTGGGTGCGGGGGGTGCGGGCCGCACCGGGTGACACCATCACGGGGGGGGGGGGGACACCAAAATGGAAAAGTTTAAACTGTAAAGTTTAATGTTTAATGTTTAATGTTAAAATAAAAAATAACTTAATTTTGTTGCAGTTCTTAAACGCTGTTACCTCAAATTTTATTGTTTTCTTCTTATGTCCTTTGTAACTTTAGGACATAAATTTACAAACATTACTATAGGCGATTCTGTATGGTCTGGTACAGGAGGACTCGGAGGAGGTCCATGGGGGAAGTCTGGAGGGGATGACACCATGAGTTTAGCGCACAGGGTGACGCCAACCCTAGTGACGCCACTGGGATTATACACACATTGCTGAAGAGTCTGAGCTTGAGGGTTCAATGTCTTTCGCGACTGATCTGGCAAAGGTTCGGCCTGTTCTGGTAAAAATACCTGATCAAAAGACAATCGTATATCAATGCAAATATGGGTCTTGTAAATTAATTTTAGATATAGCTACAAACAGGACTGCATTGCGTGTAGTTATGCGTTCAGTGTTACGTTTAAAACATATAAATTTTCTTCACAAAGAATCTGATTCGAAAATGGAAACATGACTCCCTTACAATTTTTCATTTTAAAGTTTGATTAGTTTTTATTTTCAAATTGTCTGTTTATTCAAATTGTAAATATCAGAACTGTATCCCATTAGACATAGTTGAAAGATGGAATTTGATCGAGAGAACTCGGTTTTAAGTTGCTTAGATTGTTTGGAATTCTCACAACTTATTTTGTTCACAAAATTTAACGTTGGACCCTTTTACAAAATTTGCAGCATCTGTGACGGAGATCATGGAAAGCAGAGTGATAAATTAAAACACGGCTGCATATTTTTTTCAATTTGACATACAACTACTCAATATTCTATCTCTTGCCTAAAATGTGATTGATCCAGATAACCATATAGGCTTTAAAAAACAATCTTGATGTTACAGAGACAGGTTCCAAAAATGTGTGACTAAAGAAAAATAGAATTGTCAGTAAGAGTAGAGTCCTTCTTGGAGTTGAAACATCCACTTCTGCAGAAAGTTACTTCTTTCTACAAGGTGGGAAGTCGAGTTTAGCATGTTTCCAAAAATTAAAAAATAGTTTATTTACTTTATAAAGTTCATCAGTTTGTTTGAAGAAAAAAAAAACATATGGTATAATTAGGAATCTTATTTTAATAATTATTAGTAGTTTTATAACTTTGTAGCAGTTTTACTTGTATTGTACTTGTATCAGTAGTATAATAGCTTATGATATTGGTACAATTTCCGTACCAAGCAATGCTACATACAGCTTGCAAAATATTATTTGATACATGATTATTGCCATTCACCTTTTTGGAGATACATGAATATTGCTCTCAACTGGACATGTAAATTATTCTTAATTGAGAAATTTAATGAATTCATGTGATCCATAAACACACAGCAAGTTTCCAACTGATCCTACGTCCATATGTTTTGAGACACCTGTCTGTAAAGAGTGGGACACTAGCAAATAACAACTTCAATATGATTGTTTTTGTGTGGATTTTAAGCCGATGAGTGCTTCAGAACAACATTAACAAAGAAAACGATCTGTGAGTAAAAGCACAGCAAGGCGCCATTTGTTGTGAGCGAGTAATCGATAACAACTCCTATTACCATGAATTTAAAATTTAAGCACTAGTATTCTTAACAACTGTGGTTTTATTTACTGTTGTTGTTGCTATATATAGGGGTTATGTTTCACGGCATGGTTTATGTTCATCACAGTATATAGAAGAGCTACAAAAATAATTACTGTTCTAGGTTTTTACAATGCATTTGAAAAATCGTTCCTTCTAATTATTTGGCACTTCGAGGACATATGTAATCAGCTACTTACAAAAAACCTATATATGTAAATGTAGATTCATTTATATTATTCTAGCAAGATAAATAGGAACAAGACGTTGTACCATGCTTCGAATCGATGAGAACTCAGACAAATTTAATTTACCCATAAACAAAAGATCCTATTTGGTGCCAGAAGAACTATTTCATAATTTTTGACTACCCTACCGATCCCGAATGGATTGATATTTTACAAAGGTGAAACACTTTAATCCGTCGAATTTTCATAATAGAATATAAAAGTATGAGCACTAAATAGTTTTTTCAAATGTGTATGTGCCCAAAATATTTTTACTATTTTTTTAGGTCGCTGGCATATATTGCTGCTGGTTATTTGCATGTTTCTCTACATATTTCTTGAAGAATTCCTCCTCAAGGAATCACTTATATGAATCTAAACTTGATTCAATTATACAGCACACGCGTTTGAAAAAAAAAAAGAATAAATAAATCCAAGTCTGGAAACAGATTCGTGTTTGCGAAAGGTTAGTTTCGTATGCTGGATCTAATCTCTTTGATTTGCAATGGATTTTCTTCACATTCTTCTTAACAAAAGTGGGTTGATCTTTAAGTTTCGACTGATTCGGCTGGTCCTTTTCTAGCTATTTAAGTTTCGACTGATTCGGCTGGTCCTTCGCTAGCTATTTAAGTTTCGACTGATTCGGCTGGTCCTTCGCTGGCTATTTAAGTTTCGATTGATTCAGCTGGTCCTTTGCTAGCTATTTAAGTTTCGACTTATTCGACTGGGCCTTCGCTAGCTATTTAAGTTTTGACTGTTTCTGCTGGGCCTTCGCTAGCTATTTTAAATGGCATCGTTTCTTTCTAAATGGCTTCTATTATGGGAGGTTTTTTTTATCCCTTAGCTTCAAAAGAAATCTTACGTTGGAATCTTTATGGCATTATTGCCTAATCCATCCTTTGAAGCTGTCATAATCCCAACAACTTCAGATACTTTTTGCAATGAGGCAATAAGAAACGGAGGATGATCAATTGAAACCTCTGGCGAAAAGTAAATCTGAACTGTATCTTGTGAAATGAAATGATTTCTAAACATTTGTACAAGTTCTAATGCACAGGTTATGGTACAGAGTGGTTCCTAGGTGGAAAAGAACACCACTAACCAATGCTCTATGCACCA